>APFE031533851.1:21945-47952 GCA_000404065.3 Pinus taeda | reverse complement strand
TTCGGCTTGGAGTATGTCGTAAAACTGCTTCTGCTTGGCTAAGAGCTCGTCTTCTTCTGACGTAAGGAAACAGGTTAACAGCCCAAGACCTAGAGGCATCTGGCAGGAGTGAAATTCTGCTCCCTTACGGACCACCAGCGGGTTATTACAGGTGGCGTGGTTTTCCTTGATAAGGGTGATGAGTCAAATCCAACATTCGCGGATAGCAGCCAGAGATGGTTGTCCTCACTGTTGGTTTGACACCTGAGTTTGATAGGTTTTGCCACCTTCGGGAAAAGAAAAACAAATAACTAAATAAATATAATAATAATAAAAAATTAAAGATAAAAAATAAAATAAAATAATTAATATATATATATATATATATCTACATATATATTAAAATAAAAATAAATAACGGGAAAATACTGTATATATCTATATATAAAACGAGAAAATACTATCAAGTTAACTTTAAAAAAAATAAAAATGAGCGACACATTCTAAAAAGAAGAAGGATAAGAACATGATCAAGAGAAAACTACAGAGCTAAAAAGAGAAACCCTAGGAGGAAGGAAAAGACAAGGCTCCAAAGAAAAAGATCCGCGAAACAAAGGGAAACATCGAAAGCTAGAAAAAGCAAGACTAGGAAGAAAGGGCAGGGATCCAGTGGCTACTGATATTCCAGCCGTCATCTCTATTGACATTGTTTGGCCTTCTTTCAATTTCAATAGCTTCCCTGAATTTACGGTGATGGAACTGTGCAACCTTGGCAATAAACTTGGCCTCCTTAATACAAAGCCGATGCTTGGTCTTTTCCGCATGCTCTACTAACACTGAAGACTTGGTTCTCCCATGTCTTAGGTCAGCTGCATGTTCGCTGATCCTTTGATGGATGGAGCGCCCTGTTTCCCCGATATAGGGGGTCCCACAAGAACAAGGGATCGAGTAGACACCCTTCATGTCTTTAGGGTCAATGGGATCTTTGACCGATTGGAGGGATTTGCAGATAGTGTTGAGGGGCCTAAAGGTTAAGGGAATATCATACTTCTTAAGAATCCGAGCAATCTTGTCCGTGGTTCCCTGGACATAGGGAAGATGGACACCTAGTCAGCGCTCTTTAGGTTGTTTTTTAATTAACGAGTTTTTAGAGGCTTTAAGGAAAGCCTTCTGACCTAGGTGCCTACTATAGCCATTCTCCACAAAGACATTAAGGAGATGGGATTTCTCCCTAACGAAGCTCTCCCAATCAGATTTCCTCAGGGCACGAGTAGCGAGGGTGTTAAGAACACCCAACTTTTGAGCAGGGAAATGATGGGAATCGGCATGAAGATACTGCTCAGTATGCGTTTTCTTCTGGAACACTGAGTGGGAGAGTGAACTGTCCTTATTCTTAGATATAAGAATATCTAAGAAAGGGAGGCAACCATTGACCTCTTTTTCCATAGTGAACTTAATGGCAGGGGACAGACAGTTGAGGTGATTGAAGAAGAGATCCAACTCCTCTTAGCCATGGGGCCAGATGACATTAGTGTCGTCTACATACCTTTTCCACAGCTTGGGAAGGAGACGAGTCGAGGCTAAAGCCTTGGCTTCGAAATCTTCCATAAAAAGATTCGCAACAATAGGGGATAGGGGTGAGCACATGGCAACACCACAGGTCTGTTCAAAGAACTCACCCTCGAAATAGAAGAAAGTGGAAGTGAGACAAATCTCAACCAGATGCGCGGTATCAGGATCTGTTAGGCGATAGATCACTTCCATGGCCTCCTTTATAAGGATACACGTATAAAGGGAGACCACATCAAAGCTGACTAGAATGTCCTCAGGGTCAAACTTTATGTCCTTAAGCTCTTTAACGAAGGAAGCAGAGTCTTTTGCGAAGGACTCTGTACGACCAACCAGGGGTTTGAGCTTAAGGGCAAGGAACTTAGCTAGAAGGTAGGTCAGACCACCAATGGTGTTGACGATAGGCCTCAGGGTGGCCCCTTCTTTGTGAATCTTAGGCAACCCATAAATCCTAGGGGTAATTGGACTGCTCTCAATGAGTTTATGGCAAAGGGAACTCACAGAGTTACTGGACTTGATGGCGAGAGCCACCGTCCTAGAAATTTTCTTAAGAGGGTTCTTGGGCAATTTTTTATAACTGCCACTATTGTAAAGATGATCTAACATCTTCTTGCAGTAATCATCCTTGTTAAGGATGACTGCAGCCCCTCCTTGGTCAGCCCTCAGAAGGACGATATCATTGTTCTGGTTTAAGGATTTAAGGGCAATGAATTCCTCATTGCTGAGGTTCTTCCGAGGGGGCTTAGCCTTTCTAAGGACGACAGCACAATCCTGTCTGATGGTGTCCTTTATATTATCTGGAAGATCTCTAATCCCATGTTCCACGTCGCAAATAATGTCATCCACGGGGATTTTTCTAGGGGCAAGGGTAAAGTTTAGGCCTTTGCTTAAAAGTCTAAAAACAGAAGGGGAAAAAGAAAAACTCGATAAGTTAACAACTCTATTATTCCGGGAGGGAGGGGGACGAGCAATTTGGTCTGAATCATTAATGTTATTGTTAATAGATTCTATGTTCTCGCTTTATTTATTCATAATATCACTAATACTAACTTGGTTATTAATGTTAACATATAAATTATTATTACTATCATTATTATTGATATTATGATTAAGATTACATAAATCATTATTTAAATCATTATTATTATATTATTGTTATCAAAAATAATACATTCATTTTATTATATAATTATAATAAAATTATTAAAATTACGTAAATTTTATTATTATATTAATATTATTATTATTATTAATAATTATAAAAATTACATAATTTTTTTATTAATATTATCAATGTTAACCGAAACATAATTATTATCACCGGCCAACAAATTATCAAGCCCGGGCACGCTACGAGGTGAAGCTTGACCACGCAAAGGAGAGACTGCACCGTTGCTTGGGTTATCAGCACCAGTGCTGCGGGCCAAGGAAAGATCTGTGTGACTGTCAACTTACTGAGAGGGAGCTGAAAACTCAGGAACGCAAGTGCAGATCTGCCGGTTGGCTGCCATCAAGACCAGATCAGACGCAGGTGAAATCGAGGGACCGTTAACAGGCTGAGAGGGAGTCGAATTCACAGGAACGCCAGCACAGATCTGCCGGTTGTTTTCCATCAAGACCAGATCAGACGCAGGTTGAGAAATCGAGTGACTGCTAATAGGCTTAGAGGGAGCCGAAATCTCAGGAATGTGAGCGCATATCTGCCGGTTCGCTGCCACTAAGAACTGCTCCAACGAAGGTTGAGAAATCAAGGGAGAAGATACACGAGAATAGCTTGGGTTATCAGCTGAATACACCGAGGGGGCATGCATATATCTGCAAAATGATGGAGCAGTCTGTCTGGAAGGGAGAGCAGGAGTAGAGGAGCGCTGCTCAGAAACCCTTTGGACAGCACGCGGGGGTGAGGAGATAGAACCACTCGAAGGAACTGATAATAACCAAGAACAGAGAGCCAAATTTTGAGAAGCTGAAATGCGGCTATGGGACATCTCTTTCACCGAATGAGAGCCTGCAAATTTCCGAGCTAATAACAGAAACTTCGCAGCCTGCTTTTGACCCCTGATCTCCTCCAAACACAATGATTTTAATGTAGATCATGCATCAATTCTGGTCCATAGGGAGGGGGAGATCAAGTTCGAAAGCTCTAAGTGCAAACATAGAAGATCCTGAGAGAACCGACAGAGGTCTTTCCTGACCCTATTAATTTCATATCTTAAGAGCGCTAAACTGGCTTTTACGAACACTCCATGGTTAGAAGGATTGTGGAGGCGATGGTTAATCTGAGTGAAGAGCAGGATGACCGCAAAATCTCTACATCTTTTTAGAAAAGCTAGATCTGTCTTCAACTTACAGACCTGCAAGCATGCCCGTTCAAATTATTGCCAAGGTTGCGTAGTTCCATCACCGTAAATTCTATATATATTATTTTGATACTATATATATATATATATTATATATATATATATATATATATATTTTTTCTCGTTATTTTTTTTTTTTATTATTATTTTATTTATTATATTATATATATTTTACCTTCTCTTTCTTTAATATATTATTTATTTATTTATTTGGGTTTTATTTTTTATTTATTTATTATTATTATTATTTTTTTGGATATTTGTTGACTTAATTTCTCGTTCCTATTATTTTTATAAATTCTAGCTAACTTTTATCTTTAACAACCTATGAATATTACTTTATTATTATATATATATACATATAATTTATTCATATATTATAAGAAAGGTCCTTTACATAACTAATTCCCATGTAAATACTATATAACTTATAATTTTTAATTATTAATACCTTTTTAACTAACCATTAACACCATTTAAAATTATTTTATATATTTATTGGTTACCTAATATAACTAATTTCCATAATAATTTTTATGACCCTGGTCCTAAAGTCAAAATTAGCCGTTGGTCAAGTTAGTCGTTGGAGGCTCTGCTCAGACTATTTAACATGCTAAGCTGGATCTATTTCTTCAACTTGTCCTGACAATGAACCACACTAGTTGGTTCGAAACGTGTCGACAGATATTTTCTACATGTGATTTATGCTGAAATATTTCTTATAAATGTTATGGATCACAGAAGCCTCAATTCAACCATAGTTTACTATTTTTAGTAGTTTTTCAGGTCCTAAACTTCTGGAGTCGTTTTGAGGCCCTAAACGACGTTTTTTTGGCAATCTATCGCCAACAATTTTGTATCTAAAATCATCTTTTCCGTCGTAGTCCTCAGAGAGATTTTTCCAATAGGTTATCATGCACGTTAAATGAAGATAATATGACCAAGTCGCGACGCTGTGAAGTTGGCTATCCAAATCACCCCAACGGGGCCCATAAACTCTTGGTTTTACATCTCCTCGGGTTAGGATTCGGTTGTTTAGGGTTTTCTCTTATTGTTCAATAATAAAAAGGCCTTGAAGCCTCATTGTATGACAATTCAGAAGCATGTAGCCACCACATCTATTTTCAAAGATAAGCTACCATCGCCCAAGCTAGTCTTATTTCCATTCTGTTTGTAAGCATATTTCAGTATTTGATATTAATGAAATGAAGTGTTATTTCTACTGCATCCTTGTATTTATGGTTATATCTATAATTTGTTGCGTTCTATTTTAAATTTGGATCAGTGGTATTAGAGCGGTCTGCGCTTTCTCTGTTTTTCTTTGCATGTCCCTAACGAGGTCGAGATATAAGGAGTTAGGGCTTGAACTAGTCGAACCTTTGCAAGACCAGCCTCGCAAATCCCAACGGCCTCACATAGCGGATGAAAAGAAAGACGAGGGGCAGGAGATCCTATCAAAATCTTGCTCGAGGAAGCCCTCGAGCGACAAAGGAATACAATGATTGACAAATTTGCCTAGATCCTTCAACGGCTACCTAGGGGCGACGCATCTACTTCTGGTAGCTACTCTAAAAGCGACACACCCTTTAAGGTACAAGTTAACTTTGACATTCCCATATTTGAGGGTCAGATAGATGCGGACGCTGTAGATAAATGGTTAAATCTGCTAGAAGGATATTTTTCCGTTCATGATTTTTCCAGCTGGCAAAAGATCACTTTTGCACTTCTCAAAGCATCCCCCCACGTGAAGGACTAGTGGGAAACCTACTGTGAGCAGAAGGATGAAAGTACAAACTCACTGTTTTCACCGCACCCACTTGGAACTCGTTCTGGGATGCCATCAAGGAGTAGTACTACAGTATTAGGAGCTATGAGGATAAATACATAAAGTGGACAATACTGCGACAGGGAAGGGACCAAGATGTGCCAAACTTTACCAATGTTTTTCATACCCTTCACACAAAGTTAGGTATCAAGGATTCTGAGAAGAATTTGGTTCTCAAGTACCTCTGCTGCCTGCACAGGTACATCCAGGACGATATGGAATTCCTGGACATCTCCTCGCTCCGCACGGCATACCGATATGTAGTCAAGATCGAGCAAAAGTTTAAACAGAGGAAGCGAGACTTTGGATCTGCGAATCTGAAGCAAGGGAAAGGTGCCCCCAAACTACAGAACAAAGGAAAAAGCCAAGACGGGGTGGCCTAGGACAACTCGCCAAAACCGCAAGCAAAGAACAATGCCGCGAAGCCGAAGAAGGACACAGGAAAGTGATGTGAGTTACATAAGAGTTCCACTCACAACACAAGTGAGTGTTGGGCCAAGCAGTCACTGGTGGCCGAGCTAAAGGCTTTGGAATCAGATGCATGTTACGACTCTGAGTGAGAACTCGACAAGGGGAATGACAAAACGAAGCAAATTATCGATGTGGTGCCCAACGCCACCGTTGCCACCATGAAGATCCAGAGGAGGAGGAACGCCTCTTCCACTCCCAGATGTGAGTAAAGGGTTCCCTGCCACAGTTCATTGTCAACAGCGGGAGCAAAAAGAACCTCATTTAGGCAGAGGTCGTGAAGCGGTTGGGCTTACCGACCACAACACATCCACAACCGTACACCATCGAGTGGCTTCACCAAGGATAGGATCTTCGCGTGAGCCAGTAATGCCGCCTTCCATATAACATCAAGCCCTTCATGGATGAGGTATTATGTGACGTTGCTCCCCTTGATGTTTGTGATGTATTATTAGGCCAACCATACTTATGGAAGTAACATGTTATGTTTGAGTCAAGGCCTCGTGCTATTATTGTTACTTTGGAAAAGAAGTTGTACAGGATACTGGAGGTAGCATTGCCTACCGCTATCTCTTTGGTTACTGCAAAACAATGTAGTAGGCTCCTTTCCAAAACCCAAAAAATGATTTGTCCAATGATACACTCTTAGGAAAAGAACAAGACGGTGGACATGACCTCCAGACAAGGCCCCTCCGCACAGAAACAACAGTTGGACAAGGTCGTGGAGGAGTACGAGGACATCTTCACCTCCCCCATAGGGATGCCTCTACACTGACAGGCCAAGCATTCCATCGATCTGACCCTAGGTGTGCTGCTGCCCAATGGACCAATATATCGGCACTCGGTTCTTGAGAACGACAAAATCGAGAGGCAGATTCAGGAGCTGCTATAGAAAGGTCACATACATCCGAGTTCATCGCCCTATGGGAGCCCAATCGTGTTGGTACAGAAGAAGGATGGGACTTGGAGACTTTGTATCGATTATCGACTGTTGAACAAGATCACTGATCAGAATAGGTACTCGATCCCATGGATTAATGACCTTCTGGACCAACTCAAGGGGGAAAAATATTTTAGCATGATTGACTTGAAGTCCGGTTATCACCAAGTACCAATCGAACCCTCCGATGAGTGGAATAATACCTTCAAAGCCAAGGAGGGCCTTTTCGAATGGTTGGTTATGCCTTTTGGGTTGACGAATGCTCCTGTAACCTTCATGAGGTTGATGGATGACATCTTGCGGCCATTCACCAACTCATTTGCAGTGATATACTTGGATGACATCCCAATCTTCAGCTAGAGTTGGGAAGAGCACCTCCACCACATCCGACAGGTTCTCTAAACACTACGACAACACAAGTTGTGTGCCAATTTGAAGAAATGCACTTTTGGCATTACCCGGGTTTAGTATCTGGGATACATTATTGATGCACAAGGGGTGCATCTGGATCCAACCCAGATCCAAGTCATTCGGGATTGGCCAGACCCAACCACTCTGACAGAGCTCATAGCCTTCTGGGTCTTGCCAATTTCTACCTTAGGTTCATGCTGGGATTCTCTCATATCACTTGGCCCTTGAGTCAAGTCACCAAGGGAGGAGCGAAAGCAAAATTCTTTTGGTTTGAATCTCAACAAAAGACATTTGTAGAGTTGAAACATCGCCTCTACTCTAAACAAGTGCTCACTTTACTAGACTTGCAACAACCATTTGAGATCGAGGCAAATGCCTCTGACTATGCTATTGGGGCAGTCCTTACTCAACATGGGCATTTAGTGGCATATCACAGTGAGACACTTTCAGACACAGTCAGGAAGTATCCCACTTATGACAAAGAGATGTATTCCATTGTGTAGGCTTGTCGAAAATGGAGGCATTACATTTTGGGGAAGGAAACGATCATCCACACAGACCACCGACCCCTGCAGTTCATACAGACGCAAGGGAAGTTGCAGAATGATCGCCATCAAAAGTGGTCCACATACCTGCAGTAGTTCCATTTGAATATCAAGTATAAGAAGGGTAGCACCAATAATGTTGTAGACTGCCTCAACCAACCACATATCATGGCTATAACCACCGTGCTCAACTCTTGTGGGCACGAGACTTCTGATTGGCCACTTCTCTACAAATGCAACCCAGAGTTCAGACACACATACCACATGCTCTTGGAGGGTCAACAAGTTCCAGATTTTCACCTCTAGGATGCCTTGCTATGTCACTTGGGACACCTTTATGTTCCTTTAAGCGAGCGAGCCAAGATGATTTGGGAAGAGCACTATAGTCGGGTTGCTGGGCATTTCGGGGACGAGAAAATAGTGGCAATACTGCAGAAGTATTTCTACTGGCCGAATCTTCGATAGGATGTCGGGAAGTACACAAGGTCCTGCACTTCCTGCACCATTGCCAAACTGACCATCAAGAAGCAAGGCCTCTATACTCCACTTCCTACCCCTAATCGACCTTGGGAATCCATCTCCATGAATTACATGTCGGGCCTTCCTTCTACTAAGCATGGCAACGACTGTGTTTTTGTGGTCGTCGACAGATTCTCGAAGATGGCCACTCTAGTGGCTTGCAAGAAGAATATAAGAGCAGAAGCCATTGCTAAACTCTTCTTTGAACGAGTGTGGATACTTTGGGATCCCACAGTCTATCATCTCAAATCGAGATAGCAGGTTCCTCAGTACATTTTTGTCCAATATCTGGTCGATGTTGGATGCCAAGCTCACTACGTCCACAACTTTCCATCCCCAAACTGATGGCCAGACAGAGGTCGTCAACAGGATGATCATGCACATTCTGCACATGTACAACTCAAAGAATTCACACACATGGGATGAGAGCCTTCCCTATGTCCAACACAATTATAACCAAGCTCTCCACAACTCGACTGGCCACAACCCTTTTCAGGTGGGCTTGGGATTCCAACCACTATGTCCCATTGATGTGGCCATACCATTTGCAGCTACTCAGGCAGATTCGACTCATGTCCAGTCGGAAACCGATAAGGCAAAAAACTTCATTGAGCACATCCAACATATCCACCAGCAGGTCCATGACATTCTAGAGAAATTAAATGTCAAGTACAAGCAGCGACATGATCAACACTGGGTGCCACACAAGTTTCAGGTGGGCTACAAAGTCTAGTTGCATTTGCAGAATGAACGCCTTACTGGAGCCTATTGTAAACTTAAACCACTTCGATATGGTCCTTATACCATTACCAAGGCTGTGGGCGACAATGCATTTGAGCTCAACATTCCCCCATTCCTTGGTCTGCACCCAGTGTTCAATGTGGACCGCCTTTGACCATTCTTCCCACCATTGTTGGACACATCAGACATTGCATAACAACTCACACCTACAGAGTTAAATCCAGATTGCATGGAGCAAGCCACAATTGATCGAATCATGGGCACACAGATTAAGAACACTCGCCAGCAGAAGATCCAATTGTATCGAGTTGTCAAAGCAGACCAACTCCTTCACCAGGGCAAGTGGCTCACCAGGGACCAAGTTCAACAGAAGTTTCTTCATCTCATGGAGGAACTCAATGCAAAGGGGACCATTGCTTCCTAAGGGGGGAGGAATGATCCAGGAGGATATTGGTGGCCACCGGCCAATTCCACTTGGACTCCCACCATTGTTTCTTTTAGTTTTTTGGTTTCCTTAATTGTAGCATAGTTTACTATTTTTAGTAGTTTTTTAGGTCCTAAACTTCTGGAGTCATTTTGAGGCCCTAAATGTCGTAGTCCTTGGAGAGATCTTTCCAACGGGTTATCATGCATGTCAAACGGAGATAATTTGACCGAGTCATGACCCTGGGAAGTTGGTTGTCCAACTAACCCCAACGGGGCCCATAAACTCTTGGTGTTACATCTCCTCGGGTTAGGGTTTTGGTTGTTTAGGGTTTTCTCTTATTGTTCAATAATAAAAAGGCTCTGGAGCCTCATTGTAACACAATTTAGAGGTATGTAGCCACCACATCTCTTCTCAGAGATAAGCTACCATCGCCTGAGCTAGTCTAATTTCCATTCTGTTTGTAAGCATATTTGCGTATTTGATATTAATGAAATGAAGTGTTATTTTTACTGCATCCTTGTATTTATGATTACATCTGTAATTTGTTGCGTTCATGTTTAAATCTGGATCACAACCTCTATTTGGCCATTAGTTTGTGGATGGAAAGTCATGGACTTAGTAAGTTTTGTATCCAACATCAACCAAAGACTTGACCAAAATGCACTTACGAATTCACTGTCCCGATCTGAGACAATGGACTTGTGTGATCCCAAAGTGTACCCACACTCGCTCAAATAAGAGCTTAACAGTGGCCTCTGCTGTGATACTGTTCTTGCAAGCCACCATGATGGCCATCTTAGAGAATCTGTCGACGAACACGAAAACATAATCGTTGCCGTGCTTAGTAGAAGGAAAGCCTGACATGTAATCCATGGAGACAGATTCCCAAGGCCGATTAAGAGTATACAGGCCTTGCTTCTTGATGGTTGGTTTCGGCCAATAAAAATACTTCTATAATACCACCATTGTTTTCTCTACTCCAAAATGTCCAGTGACTCGACTGTAGTGCGCCTCCCCAATCATCTTGGCACGCTTGCTTGAAGGAACACAAATGTGTCCCAAGTGGCATAACAAGGCATCCTTAAGGTGAAAATTTGGAACTTTCTTTCCCTCCAGGAGTGTTTGGTATGTGCCGCTGAATTTTGGATCACTTTCGTAAATATGCAAACATCTCGATGTCTCATGCCCACAGGAGTCAAGCACTGTAATCAGCGCCATGATTGGTGGTCGACTGAGGAAATTAACAACATTATTGGTGCTGCCCTTCTTATACTTAATGTTCAAATGGAACTGTTATAGGTAGGTGGACCATTTTTTATGGCGATCGTTATGAAACTTCCCTTGGGTCTGTATAAACTGTAGAGATCAGTGTTTTGTGTGGATGACCATTTCCTTCCCCATAATGTAATGCTTCCATTGACGATAGGCCTGCACAATGGAATACATTTCTTGTCGTAAGTGGGATACTTTCGGACTGTGTTTGAATGTTTCTCACTATGTTAACTCACTAGATGCCCACGCTGAGTGACTACCGCACTAATAGCATAGTCAGAGGCATCTGTCTTAATCTCAAATGGTTGTTGTAGGTCTAGAAATGTGAGCACTGGTGCAGAACATAGGGGATTCTTCAACTCAGAGAATGCTTGTTGTTGGGACTTAGACCAATTTATTTATTTATTTATTTTTTTTGCTCCGCCCTTGGTGACTTGACTTAAAGGACAAGTGATATGAGATAACCCCAACACAAACCTAAGGAATAAGATGGCAAGATCGAAAAAGCTGCGAGCTCTGTTAGAGTGGTTGGGTTGGCCAATCTGGTATGAATTGTATCTTGTATGGGTCAACATGTACACCCTGCTCATCAATTATGTACCGCAGATATTAAACCTGGGTTAGGCCAAAGGTGCATTTCTCCAAGTTAGCACACAAATTGTGTTGTCGCAGGGTTTGAAGGAACTGTCGAATATGGTGGAGGTGCTCGTCCCAACTCTGGCTGAAGATCAAGATGTCATCTAAATACACCACCACAAATGCATTGGTGAAGCGCCACAAGATGTCCCTCAGTTTCATGAAGGTTTTAGGGGCATTCGTCAATCCGAACGACATGACCAACCATTCGTAAAGGCCCTCCTTGGATTTGAAGGCAGTCTTCCACACATCAGAGTGTTCGATAGGCACTTGGTGATAACTTGATTTCAAGTCACTTTTGCTAAAATATTTGGCCCCCTTGAGCTGGTCAAGAGGGTCATCAATCCGCGGGATTGGGTGCCTATTCCGGACAGTGATCTTATTCAACGCCAAGTTTTCAACACAGAGCCTCTAGGTCCCATCCTTCTTCTGTACCAATACAATTGGGCTCCCATAGGTTGATGAGCTTGGCCTGATGTGCCCTTTCTGCAATAGTTACTGAATTTGCCTCTTGATCTAATCATTCTCTAGAATAGAGTGCCAATAGATCAGCCCATTGGGCAGCGGCATGCCTGGGATCAGATCGATGGAGTGCTTGACCTAATAGTGCAGAGGTACCCCTGTAGGTGAAGAGAAAATATCCTTGTACTCCTCCACAACCTTGTCCATTTACTGTTGTTGTGCAAAATAACCCTGCTTGGAAGTCGTCGCCACAACCTTCTTCTTTCCTGAAGGGAAAATCATAAGGAAAACAAATTTCTTGGTCTGTGAAATGATCTTACTACATTGCTTTACAATGATCAAAGAGATGGCGGTAGGCGGGGCTACCTCTGGTATCCTGTACAACTTGTTGGCCAAGGTAATAATCACAGAGCAAGGTCTAGAATCATATACAACATATCGCTTCCACAAGTATGGTTGTCCTAACAATACATCACAAACTTCAAGAGGAGCAACATCACACAGTACCTCATTCATGAAGGGCTTGATGCTATGGGGAAGGCGACATTGTTGGCTGACGCGAAGATCTCGTCCTTGGTGAAGCCACCTGATGGTGTACAACTATGGATGTTCTATAGTATTTAGGCCCGACACATCTTGGTCCCTTCCATGTCGTAGTGTGGTCCACTTTATGTATTTATTTTTATAGCTCTTGATAGGGTAATATTGTTCCTTGAGGATGTCTTAGAAAGAATCCCAAGTGGGTGCTGTTGAAGACAACGAGGGTTCACTCTCTATAGAAATTCCCGCTATAGATCACCTAATAATGCAATATACTAAAGCAAAATACTTAATCTACTTCTACAAACAAACTTGCGGAAGCTTAATCGATTTTGAGCAAGATCAAATAGAACACATATCACAGGGAAGAAGAAATCATACACATGAAACACAAAAGAATACTCTGGGGAAAGCCTCAGCTAAAAACCCCGCTATCGGTATTATCATACAAGTGGAAATATCTCAGGATTACAAAAAGCTTTAGCTCACAAGCTATCCAGCTCTCAGTACAATCCCTCACTACTGCTCATAGACAGTCAAATGCTTCTCACAAACCTTCTCCTCTGCCCTCCAATCCTCCTATTTCCTTGCGCAGTTTCTCCTGGGTCCTCAAGCTGCCACTTGTGTGTAATTACCTCACACACTGCTCACTAACCTCTTAAATAATTGCGCAACCATGAAGGAGATAATTCCTTCTACATGGATGAGTTTCCTATATAGGAAAATTCCTTCAATTGATAGTACACTGTCCCATCCTCTGATCTCAACTGGGTCTCTGACTGAACTGACATGCATGAGTTATTTATGAGAGAATATTCAGTTATCTGAAGTACATTAATTACATGCATGCATGCATTCACTAAGTGAACTCACAATCAGTTCCACAAACGGTTGGAACTAATCTAACTGGACTTAACTCAGTTAACTGGGCTAACTAATCATAACTCAAAGTACAACTCATCCTAATCTCCTTAATTAAGGGATAACTTCCTCAATCAAAGGGATAATTGTTGCATGTCTTCACATCGACTTCATGTTTGATTTTCTCCAACTAATTAACTCAAGATGAATTAATTAATTATTTTTCAAATTTTTATTCTCAATTTTAGTTCAAGGACTAACTAAAATTGGAACGTATCCCGAAATGCTATTTATAGCAATGCTATTTTTAGCATTTCTATTTTTTGCTATTTCTAATAGAGTTGGAGTATATCCTGAAATGCTATTGATAGCAATGTTATTTTTAGCATTTCTTGTTGCTATTTTCAACACTCTCATCTTTTTGTTCATAGTAGGTTTCTCACAAGTCCTTGACGTGTGGGGCAGCTTTGAGAAGTGCAAAAGTAATATTTTCCCGATTGGAAAAGTCATGAATTGAAAAGTATCCTTCCAACATATTTAACCATTTATCTATGACGTCTGCATCTATTAGGCCTTCAAATATGGGAATATCGAAGTTAACTAGTACCTTAAAAGGAGTGGCGCCTCTAGAGTAGCTATTGGATGAAGATGCATCTCCTGTGGGTAGTCGTCGAAGGACCTGGGCAAATTTATCCATCATCGCGTCCCTCTGTCGCTCGAGGGATTCCTTGAGCAACATTTTGAAAGGATCGCCTGGCCCCCCGTCTTTATTTTCTTCCATCAAGTTTTGCGAGGCTAATCTCGCAACGTCAACCAGATCTAGCCCTAACTCCTTATACCCTGATCTCGTTGGGAATATGCAAAGAAAAATAGAGAAAGAGAAAACCACTCCAATAACACTGATATGAACTTAAACAAGAACGCAACAAGTTACAGATATAATCGTAAATATAGAGATGTAGTAGAAAAAACACTTCATTTCATTAATAGAAAAATATTGAACTATGCTTACAATGAGAATGGAAATAAGATAGCTCGGGTGATGGTAGCTCATCTCTAAGAAGAGATGTGGCAGCTACATGCCTTGAAACTGTGTTACAATGAGGCTCAAAAGCAGATTTATTATTGAGAAATAATGGAAAACCTTAAACATCCAAAAACCTAACCCTAGGAGATGAAGCGCCAAAACTGTGGGCCCCGTTTAGGTAAATTGGTACATCAACTTCCCAGGGTCGTAACTTTCACGTATGATCTTCGTTTGGCTATCATAATACCCCATTTCAAAGATCTCAAAGAGAAGGTTAAAAATAAGTGGCAAGCTAATTTGGGAAGTTTTTAGTCTCTTCGTTTTCCCTAAAAATGTCGTTTAGGGCCTCAAAACGGCTCTGGATGTTCAGGACTCGAAAAACTACCAATAGTAAACTGTGCTACAATTAAGGAAACCAAAAAAACTGAAAGAGATAGTGTTGGGGCTCCAAGTGGAATAGGTGAGTGGCCACCAATATCCACCTGGATCATTCCTCCTCTCTTAAGAAGAAATCGTCCCCATTGCGTTGAGTGCCTCAATGAGATGGGGAAACTTCTGTTGAACTTGGTCCCTGGTGAACCACTTGCCTTGGTGAAGGTATTGGCCATCTTTGACAACCTGATATAGTTGGATCTTTTGCTAGTGAGTGTTCTTGATCTCTGTGTCCATGATTTGATCAATGGTGGCATGTTCCATGCAGTTTGGGTTTAGCTTTGTTGGTGTGAGCTGTTTTGCAACATCGGATGTGTCCAACAATGGTTGAAAGTATGCTCGAAGGCGGTCTACATTGAACACTCGGTGCAGAACAAGGAACAATGGAATGCTAAGCTCAAAGGCATTGCCCCCTACAACCTTGGTGATGGTGTATGGCCCATATCAGAGTGGTCAAAGCTTTCGGTGGGGTCTAGCGACGCACTCCTTCTGCAAGTGTAGCCAAACTTTGTCACCCACCAGGAACTTGTGCAACACCCGATGTTGATCATGACGCTACTTGTACTTAGCATTGGCTCTATCCAAAATATCATGGACCTGCTGGTTAATGTATTAAATAAGCTCAATGAAGTTGTTAGCCCTGTCGGCTTCATGCTGGACATGGGCCGAATCTTCCTGAGTATTTGCAAATGGTATGGCCACATCGATGGGACATAATGGTTGAAATCCCAGCACTACCTGGAAGGGGTTGTGGCCCATTGATACATGGAGAGATTTGTTGTAGATGTGCTGCACATAGGGGAGGTTTTCATCCCATGTGTGTGGATGCTTTAGTTGTACATGCATAGAATGTGTATGATCATCCTATTGGCAACCTCTGTTTGGCCATCAGTTTGCAGATGGAAAGCTATGGACTTAGTGAGTTTTGTATCCAGCATCGACCAGAGACTTGACAAAAATGCACTCAGGAATCTGCTGTCTCGATCTGAGACAATGAACTGTGGGATCCCAAAGTGTAACCACACTCGTTCAAAGAAGAGCTTAGCAATGGCCTCTACTGTGATACTCTTCTTGCAGGCCGCTATGATGGACATCTTAGAGAATCCGTTGACGACCACAAAAACGCAATCGTTGTTGTGCTTAGTAGAAGGAAGGCCCGACATGTAATCCATGGAGATAGATTCCCAAGTCCGACTAGGAGTAGGAAGAGAAGTATAGATGCCTTGCTTCTTGATGGATGGTTTGGCAATGGTGCAGGTGGTGTTGGATCTAATGTACTTCCCAATATCCTAACAAAGTTTTGGCCAATAAAAATACTTCTGCAATACCACCTCTATTTTCTCTACTCTGAAATGTCTAGCGACCCAACTATAGTGAGCCTCCCAAATCATCTTGGCATGCTTGTTTGAAGGAACACAGATGTGTCACAGGTGGCATAACAGTGCACCCTAAAGGTGAAAATTTGAAACTTGCTTTCCTTCTAGGAGCCTCTGGTATGCGCTGCCAAATTCTGGATCATTCTTGTAAATATGTGGCCACCCCAATGTCTCGTGCCCATAGGGTTCAAGCATAGTGATCATCGCCATGACCGGTGATTGGATGAGGCAATCAACGACATTATTGGTGCTGCGCTTCTTATGCTTAGTGTTCAAATGGAACTGTTGTAGGTAGGTGGACCATTTTTGATGGCGATTATTTTGCAACTTCTCTTGTGTTTGTATAAACTCTAGACGCCAGTGGTCTGTGCGGATGACCATTTCCTTCCCCATAATGTAATGCTTCCATTGACGGTAGAGCCTGCACAATGGAATACATTTCTTTGTCGTAAGTGGGGTAATTTCGGACTGTGTCTGAAAGTGTCTCACTGTGGTAAGCAACTGGATGCCCATGTTGAGTAAGAACTGCACCAATAGCGCAATAGGAGGCATCTGTTTTAGCCTCAAATGGTTGTTGCAGGTCTGGTAATGTGAGCACTGGTGTAGAATAGAGGTGATTCTTCAACTTGGAGAATGCTTGCTATTGGGTTTCAGACCAAAAAAACTTTTTTTTTGCTCTGCCCTTGGTGACTTGACATAAAGGCCAAGTAATATTAGAGAACCCCAACATGAACGTACGGTAGAAGTCAGAAAGACCCAAAAAGCTACAGAGCTCTATTAGAGTGGTTGGGGTTGGCCAATCCGGAATGACTTGTATCTTGGATGGGACCACATGTACACCCTTCTAATCAATTATGTAGCCAAATATTGAGCCTAGGTCAGGACAAAGGTGCATTTCTCCAATTTATGACACAACTTGTGTTGTCACAGGGTTTGAAGGACCTGTCGAATATGGTGGACGTGCTCATCCCAACTCTAGCTGAAGCTCAAGATGTCATCTAAATACACCACCATGAATACTTTGGTGAAGGGTTGAAAGATGTCGTCCATCAGTCTCATGAAGGTTGTAGGGGTGTTTATCAATCCGAACGACATGACCAACCATTCAAAAAGGCCCTCCTTGTATTTGAAGGTAGTCTTCCACATATCAGAGAGTTCGATAGGCACCTGGTGATAACCTGACTTCAAGTGAATCTTGCCGAAATATTTGACCCCCTTGAGTTGGTCAAGAAGGTCATCAATCCACGGGATTGGGTACCTATTCCAGACAGTGATCTTGTTTAACACTCGGTAGTCAATACAAAGCCTCTAGGTCCCATTCTTCATCTGTACCAATACAATCGGTCTCCCACAGGGTGATGAGCTTGCCTTGATGTGTCCTTTCTGCAATAGTTCCTAAATCTACTTCCTGATCTCATCGTCCTCCAAAAAAATGCGGTTATAGATTGGCCGATTGGGCAGTGGTGCGCCCACGTTCAGATTGATGGAGCGCTTGACCTGCCAGTGCAACGGTAC
Organism: Pinus taeda; assembly: GCA_000404065.3. Lineage (NCBI taxonomy): Eukaryota > Viridiplantae > Streptophyta > Pinopsida > Pinales > Pinaceae > Pinus > Pinus taeda. The sequence continues at coordinate 30,047 of APFE031533851.1, read as the reverse complement.
CCTTGTAGGTGAGGTGAAAATATCCCTGTACTCCTCCACAACCTTGTCCATCTGTTGTTGCTGTGTAAAGGAGCCCTGCCTGGAAGTGGTAACCACAACCTTTTTCTTGTCCTGAGGGCGAATCATAAGGAAAACAATTTTCCTGGTATGGGAAATGATCTTACTGCATTGCTTTGTAGTGATCAAAGAGATGGCGGTGGGTAGGGCTACCTCCGATATCCTGTACAACTTATTAGCCAAGGTAATAATCACAGAGCTAGGTCTAGACTCATATACATCATGTCGCTTCCAAAAGTATGGTTGTTCTAATAATACATCACAAACTTCAACATGAAAAACATCACACAATACCTCATCCATGAAAGGCTTGATGTTGTAGGGAAGGCGACACTGCTGGCTGACGCGAAGATCTCGTCCTTGGTGAAGCCACCCGATGGTGTACGAATATGGATATGTTGTAGTCTTTAGGAACTACTACTTCACGAACTCTGCTGAAATGAGGTTCTTTTGGCTCCTGATGTTGACAATGAACTGCAACGGAGAATCTTTCACTCACCTTTGTGAGTGGAAGAGGCATTCCCCATCGTTAGGATCTTAAGGCTCAATCTTCTGGATCTTGGTGTTCGCCATGGTGGCACTAGGCTCTACATCAATGATCTCATTCCCTTTGTCAGTTCCCTTATTGGGTTCTGATTCAGACTTGGAACATGTGTCTGATTCAGAAACCTTGAGCTCGACCACCAGTGACTGCTTGGCCCGACACTCACTTGTATTGTGAGTGGAGCTCTTATGGAACTCACACCACTTTCCCATGTCCTTCTTTGTCTTCGTGGTTTTTTTCTTTGCTTGCAGCTTCGACAAGTTGTCTTGGGTAGCCCTACCTTGTCTTGGTCCTTTGTTATGTGGTTTGGGGACGCCTTTTCCTTGCTTTGGGTTCATAGATCCAAAGTCCTGTTTCTTCTGTTTAAACTTCTGCTCAATCTTGACAACGTACAAGTATGTCATGTTGAGCGAGGAAATGTCCAGGAACTCCATCTCATCCTGGATGTACTTATGTAGACAATCGCGGTACTTGAGCACCAAACGTCGCTCAGTATCCTTGATACCCATCTTCATGCGAAGGGTATGGAAAATATTTGTGAACTCCGACACATCTTGGTACCTTCCCTGTCGTAGCGTGGTCCACTTTATGTATTTATCTTCATAGCTCCCGACAGGGTAATATTGTTCCTCTATGGCATCTCGGAAAGAATCCCAAGTGGGTGCGGCTGAAAGCAATAGGTTTCCCACCAGTCCTTGACGTGTGGGGTGGTTGAAAACAATTAGGGTTCACTCTCATCCTTTTGTTCACAGTAGGTTTCCCACCAGTCCTTGATGTGTGGGGTGGCTTTGAGAAGTGCAAAAGTAATCTATTCCTGCTGGGAAAAGTCATGAACTGAAAATATCCTTCAAACAGGTTTAACCATTTATCTACAACGTCTGCACCTATCATGCCTTCAAATATGGGAATATTGAAGTTAACTTGTACCTTGAAAGGAGTGGCGCATCGAGAGTCGCTACCGGATGAAGATGCATCTTCTGTGGGTAGCCGTTGAAGGATCTGGGCAAAGTTATCCATCATTTCGTCCCTTTGTCACTCGAGGGATTCCTCGAGTAACCTTTTGAAAGGATCTCCTGCCCCCTTGTCTTTCTTTTCTTCCACCATGGGAGGTCGTCAGATTTTGTGAGGCTAATCTTGCAACGATTCATCCAGATTGAGCCCTAACTCCTTGTACCCTGACCTCATTGGGGACATGTAAAGAAAAACAGAGAAAGAGCAGACCTCTTTGATACCACTGATATGAACTTAAACAAGAGCGCAAAAACTTAAAAATATAATCATAAATACAAAGATGCAACAAAAAAACACTTAATTTTATTAATAGAAAAATATTGAAATATGCTTACAAATAGAGTGGAAATAAGATAGATCTGGCGATGCTATCTTATCTCTGAGAAGAGATGTGGCGACTACATGCCTCTAAATTGTGTTACAATGAGGCTCAAAGGCCTATTTATTATTGAGAAACAATGGAAAACCCTAAAGATTCAAAAACCTAACCCTAGGAGATGAAGCGCCAAAAGTGTGTACCCCATTTGGGTAAATTGGTACATCAACTTCCCAGGGTCTAAACTTTGGAATGTTTTTAGTGTCTTCATTTTTCCTAAAAACATCGTTTAGGGCCTCAAAAGGGCTCTGGAAGTTCAAGACCCGAAAAACTGGCAAAAATAGTAAATTGTGCTACAATTAAGGAAACCGAAAACTGAAAGAGATAATGTTGGGGCTCCAAGTGGAATAGGCGGGTGGCCACCGATATCCACCTGGATCATTCCTCCCCCCTTAGGAGGCAATGGTCCCCATTGCGTTGAGTGCCTCCATGAGATGGGGAAACTTCTGCGTAACTTGGTCCCTAGTCAACCACTTGTCTTGGTGAAGGAGTTGGCCATCTTTGACAACCGATATAGTTGGATCTTCTGCTGGCGAGTGTTATTGATCTGTGTGTCCATGCAATTTGGGTTTAGCTCTGTTGGTGTGAGATGTTCTGCAACCTCAGATGTGTGCAACAATAGTGGAAAGTATGGCTGAAGGCGGTCCACATTGAACACTGGGTGCAGACCAAGAAATGGCGAAATGCTAAGCTCGAAGGCATTGTCTCCTACAACCCTTGTGATGGTGTATGGCCCATATCGGAGTAGGCAAAACTTGCGGTGGGGTCCAGCGAGGCGCTCCTTCTGCAAATGTAGCCAAACTATGTTGCCCACCTTGAACTTGTGCGACATCCGATGTTGATCATGGCGATGCTTGTACTTAGCATTAGCTCTTTGCAATATATCATGGACCTACTGGCAAATGTATTGAATGTGCTCAATGAAGTTGTTAGGATTGTCGGCTTCGGACTAGACATGAGCCAAATCTTCCTGAGTAGCTGCAAATGGTATGGCCTCATCGATGGGACATAATGGCTGAAATCCCAACCCTACCTGAAAGGGGTTGTGGCACATTGAGTCATGGAGAGCTCTGTTGTAGTTGTGTTGGATATAGGGGAGGCTTTCATCCCATGTGCATGGATGCTTCAAGTTGTAGATGTGCAGAATGTGTACAATCATCCTGTTGACAACCTCTGTTTGGTCATTAGTTTGGGGATGGAGAGTCGTGGACTTAGTAAGTTTTGTATCAAGCATCGACTAGGGACCTGACCAAAATGCACTCAGTGGTGGGTGTGGAGCATGATTATATTCTTTATTCAGAGATATCACTGCATTGGACCCCAGTCCGTAATGTGGCGGCAACACCGCTTGTAATATTTGCGTTGCAAGGGGGCTCTTGGGGGGGGGGGGGCACTGCGACCTTTGGGAGCCCCCCTGTGATCTATTATGATAATCATAGTTGCATCAAACTATCTGAGAATCGAGTATTTCATGATAGATGCAAGCACATCGATATATGATACCATCATCTTAGAGATGTAGCAAGGAGGATCATGTTGCTGCACTATATTTCGACAGAGGATCAAGATGCTGACATTTTGACAAAGGCATTGTCAAAATGTAAATTCGAGTTCCATAGAGACAGGATCGGGGTGGCAGATAATCCCTTTCTTATTGAGAGGGAGTGTTGAAATGTGGCAACAAGAATATTCCAATTTTAATTTGTCCTTGCATTAAAATTCGAATTTAGTCTCACCAGCTGCTTGAAAAATAATTAATTAATTCATTATGGATTAATTAGTTGGAGAAATTCAAGTTAGAAGTATTGCTGAAGTCGTGCAAGAGTTGTCACTTAAATTAAGGAGATTATCCCTTAATGAAGAATATAAGGATGAGTTATATTTGAGTTGTAATTAGTTAGCTTAGTTTACTGAGTTAAGTCCAGTTAAATTAGTTCCAAACTGTTTGAGGAACTAATTGTAAGTTCAATCAATTAATGCATGCATGCATCCAACTAGTGTACTCCAGATAACTAAAGATTCTCTCATCAGTAACTCATGCATGCCTATTCAGAGAAAGATCCAGTTGAGATTAAAGACAGGGACATTGTACTATCAGTTGCATGAATTTTCCTATAAGGAAAACCCATGCACGAGAAGGAATTCGTTCCTTGAGGATTGCGCAGTTTTACAAGGTGTGGGATCAGTGTGAGTGATATGTGTTACACTTAGTAACAATAGGATTACCCATGAAAAACTGCGCTAGGAAATAGGAGCTTGGAGGGCAGTGTGGAAGACTTATGAGAAGTCTATTTTGCCTGTGAGCATTAGAGAGGATTGTACTGAGAGCTGGTTAGCTGTGAGAGCTAAAGCTTTGTCCAATTCTCAGATATTTCGAACTTGTGTGATAATACAAATAGTGGGGTTTTTAGCTGAGGCTTTCCCCTGAGTATTCTTCTGTGTTTCATGTGCTTTGATTCTTCTTCTGGTTATATGTGTTCCGCTTGATCTTGCTCAAATCTATTAAGCTTCTGCAAGTTTGATTGTATAAGTAGATTAAAGTATTTTGCTTTAGTTATATTTCATTATCAGGTTAATCTACAGTCAGAATTTCTACATGGTATCAGAGCAAAGGTTATCGGCGCTGTGAACAGTATACTGAGAAGAGAAATCGAAGTTTGAAGTTCGGGGTTGCAGGTACAAATCGAATTCATCTCATACTTCAAGTTGGTCAATGGTGTTCTATGGCTTGAGACTTGAGTATGCCTTGGAAGGCAACTCGAATTACATAACATGGAAAGATAAAATGGAAGTTGTATTAGAAGACAATGGATTGAAGGATTTCATTGATCAAGAAATCCCAAAGCCAACTACAGCTAAAGCACAAGAATTGACTAAATGGAAGAAGTGTGTGGTAAAGGCGAGACGGATCATCCTGGAGTGAGTTCGAGGCCATATCCGTTTTCAATGTGGAAGACATTGAAGGACCTCTACCAGAACAATAACGACCAAAGGAAATTGGTGCTCAAGGATAAGCTTCAGAAAATCAAGATGGAGAAGGGTGATACTATTTCCACATATCTTAATAGGCTCACCACTTGCAGAGATGAGCTTGGTAGTGTGGGAATAACTAATGCTAATGATGATATGGTGAGCCTCGCTCTCCTCGGCCTCCCAGAGCGCTGGAATAGCTATCAGGACTCTGTGAATGAAAGGGAGAAACTGCCGGATTGGGAACGACTATGGTCAGATCTAATGTAGGATGATATCAGGAGGAGTACACGAGATGGTTCTTCATCCAAGAATGATGATGAAGAAAATTTGGCCTTAGCAAGTAAGGCAAGGAAAGGGAAGGGGAAGGTTTCCCATTCCAAATCGAATTCTTCTCATGGAGGGAAGAAGGTTGACAAGTCTAAAGTGAGATGCTTTAATTGTCATGAGATTGGACACTATGCAACTAATTGCTCATCGAAGAAGTCCAAGAAGGGATCCTCGAAAGTATCGGAAGGTGAGACATTAACCTCTCAGTTCAAAATGGAATTTACCCTCATCACATGCATGGTGTCATCGATGGTGGGTTGTGTTTGGTATCTTAATAGTGGAGCCTCATTCCACATGATTGACGATACAAGTTTATTCAGTACCTTGGAGGAGAAAGACCTCAAGATGCACATAGAGATGGGTGACGACGGAAAGTACAGTGTTTCAGGAGTGAGAACGGTTGTTTTTCAGAGGGAGCATGGAGCTCCTCTCACCTTGACAGATGTGAAGTATGTGCCTAAACCGAAGAAGAACTTGGTATCGATCGCGATGTTGGAGGAGAAAGGCTACGATGTTGTCTTCAATAAAGGAAAGGAATTCCTAGGACACATAGCCACAGGTCAGACCAAGAGGATTTGGATTTGGGTGAAGAATCTCTATAAACTAGAGGGAGATGATTGCGCAACATTGAGTTTGAAAGTAGAATTGGTGCAAAGCCAGGACATTGGCGACTTGTGGCATAGGCGGTTGGGCCATTTGCATCATGGGGCCTTGAAGCTAATGCAATAGATATTTACAGGACTTCCCAAAGGTAAACTTGAGCAAGTTGACACATGCAAAGGTTGTACCTTAGGAAAGTACGCCAAGCCTTCCTTTCATGATCGAGACAGTCGAGCAGAAGCGATCTTAGAGCGAGTTCATACTGATTTGTGTGGACCATTCTCGATGGCATCCACTGTGAAGCAAAGGTATTATGTGATTTTCATTGATGATTTTTCTCGTAAATGCTAGATTTATTTCATGCAAAAGAAGGACCAAACATTCTCAAAGTTTTGTGAGTTCAAAGCTCTAGTAGAGAAAGAGTTAGGGTAGAATATCAAGGCCTTGAGAAGCGACAACGGTGGAGAATATGTCTCTCAAGAGTTTAAGGACTTTTGTGCAGCGGAAGGAATTAAATGAAAGTTGACAACACCTCATAACCCACAGCAGAATGGGGTGGCTGAGAGGAAGAACAGAACAATTGTAGGGGCAGCTCAGGTGATACTACATGACCAAGGCCTACCACTTCATTTTTGGGCTGAGGCATGCAACACAATAGTCTATTTGCAGAATAGAAGGCCACATCACATACTTGGGATGAAGACACCAGAGGAAGCTTTGTCCAGTGAGACCAGATGTGGGTCACTTCAGTATCTTTGGCTCATCGGTATATTTCCATGTGACAAAGGATGTACGGAAGAAGCTTGAGCCGACAACAGAGTTGGGGATACTTGTGGGGTACACTGATACACCCCACAAGTATCGGGTGTATTTGCCTACTAGTAGGAGGACAGTGGTTCACAAAGATCTCAAGTTTGATGAGCAGAAGGCCATGCGAGTTTCCCTTGAGAGGGAGCTCCAACTAGAGGCTGTGGAGGAACTTTTGGTTCCCAAGGAGGAGGAGCTTAAAACTGATGCGGAGCAGCCCCATGCAGAGGATCCAAGAGTGGAGACATCAACTCAAACAGAGTCCTCTAGAAATGGACGAAAGTGCACAAGAGAAGTTAACAGATTGTTGTCGGATGTGAGAGAGAATGTGGGAGAACCATCTTCTTAGCGCAGACAGAGGAGGTCACCTGAGAGGTACATTGGATACATGGCCCTTGTTGGGAAATGTATTGAGACCGAGCCATGTTCCTTTGACGAAGCAATGCAACAACCGATTTGGGTTGATGCTATGGTGGAGGAGTATGACTCCATAGTTCGTAGCAGTGTTTGGGATGTGGTTCCAAGACTAGAGAACAAGTCAGTTGCGAGTTCCCGTTGGCTTTACAAGGTAAAGCAAGCTGCTGATGGTAGTGTGGAGAAACATAAGGCAAGATTTGTTGCCCGTTGTTTCTCACAGGTCAAGGGGATTGACTATGATGATACTTTTGATGATGATACTTTTGCTACCTCTGTCACCATAGTCTTGTTAAGCTATTAATAGAAGAACAGTTGAAAGAAAAACAAGACACATGGGAGAAATTCCTTGTAAGGAATCATTTTGAAGAACCTGGAGAGTCTTCTATACCTAGGAAAAGCAGAAGAAATAGAAAAGAAAATGTCTCTGAGACTGTTCAAGGACAAACTGTGGAGGAACCTGAGATTGAACCTATTAGGGACAGTGCTCAAGAGATTATCTCAGAAACCCTCTTGACTTTGTCAAAGAATGGCCAGAAAGAGAAAAGAAGCCAAAAGAGGCAAAACCAAGACAAGGGTAAATCCATAGTCCAAGAAATTGAGCAGACCCCAGAGCATTCAAGTGATGAAGACAGAGATAGCCAGCCCTTAACACAAAGACTAGCAGAACTTCATAAGAAAACTGCCCTCTCCAAAAAGAAAGAAAAACAAAAGCAGCAAATACCAAAAGAGAAACAGAGTACTACCTCTGTAAGGAGAAGCAACAGATTAAGTGGAAAAATGAAGACTATAAAAGGGCCATCTTTCATAGATTTAAGCTCACCTGGAGAGGATGTCATAAGTCCTTCACATACTGAATCTGTTGAGGCTAGTCCTCCACGTGAGGACAGTCCATTTGAGCATGAATTAGAAGTCGAAGTGGAGAAAGAAGTGGAAATTGAACAAGAAATTGAAGTTGAACATGAACCTGAAATTGAACATGAGCCAAGCCCA
>APFE031533851.1:0-15820 GCA_000404065.3 Pinus taeda | reverse complement strand
ATCATGAATAGCTTATCTTTCAAGAGAACAGAATATTGATTAATTGCAGCTTGTATTTGAGTAGATTTGGCTTGTGAGGTCTCCATTGCTTGTCATTTAATAGTGGGTTCTGGATTCCCTTAATTGGGTGGAACTATTATGTTGCATGCTGCTAGGGTGGAGGTGAGACCTATGGACTCCTTGGAGTATGTGGGCATGCTTCTGGTTGGTTAGAGAGGGTGGAGGTTGTAAGTCTAAGGAATCCATAAACTTGGTCGATTGTTATTAATTAGTATAAGGGTGTAGGTAGAAGACCTTTGGATTTCTTGTTTAATGTTGGTCATCATTGTTAGACAAAGTGTGGAGGCAACAAGCCTCTGTATTTCTTGAATTCAACTTACTATCGAGTAGTTGGTGGGTGGAGGTAGGGGGACCTCAAGAGTCCTTGTTTCAACTGATAGATGTTGATTACTCCCTTGAGCAAGACCACCTTAGTCCCTTAGGATATAGCTCAGGGCTGACAATTGCAAGTAGCTTAGCTACAATTGTCTATGGTTGGGTAGAGAGTTGGAGTCCCGAACTCAGTCACCCATCAACTGTATTAATTAAAGATAAGTTCTTATGTGTAACCTTGTATGATCTCATGGTTGATTGCTATGATTGTAAGTTGGTTACTTGCTTGTTTAGAAAATTTATGTATGTTATGGGTATATTGTTATATGTGATGGGATGTTAGAATATTTTGTCAATTGATATGAATGATCTGTAATTCCTTAAGTGAAAATTGTATAATGAAGTCAGACAGGGGCAAGGAGGACTTACCTTTGTAGTGTTAGAATAATAATAGTACAAGAATGACTAAGAAGGTCAATTAACCTTTAGTGGGTATTTGCATGTTGTATATTCATTTATGGAATGATGGAGAGCTATGAGAGATGCAAGGTCTCTGGTTTTTGAGCTTACTGGGTCAGTTAAGGGAGTCAAATTTCTTAGTTGACAACTTTGTCAGTTATTTTGGTTTTGGAGAAAAATCCTCATGTTAATGACCTTTTTTATTATTATATATTTTTATGATCTCTTGCGGGGCCTTTTAAGTTCCTTTAGTTTTAAGGATGAGTGGTGCATCCATTTCCTTTAGGAACCCTAATAAATCCCCATCGAAGTTGCCTCAAAATCTAACCTCTGGAAGTAATTAGAATGTTGTGGAATTCAATGAAAATCGCCTAAGCCACAGTAGGTCAGGAGCTAAGACCCTACTAGGTTAGAGGTAGGGAGGTTGGGATGGTCGTTAGGGAAAGATTTCCATTAGGGAAGTCGACCTTGACTAGGTTGGAGGTCAGGAGGTCGAGTAATCACTTAAGGAATTGGTCTGTCAGGGAAGCCGACCCCGACTAGGTCGTAGGTCGGGAGGTTGGGGTTGGGTTAGCTTAGAAGTTTTTCAATTAGAGTGGAGGCCAACTTGACCTAATGGTGGGCCATTTAACCTCTGCGGCCAATAGTAGACTACCATGTGGCAACTTGCTAATGTGGCCAAGGGGAGTGGAGCCTAGTTTGAAAGGCTACTTCTCTCGATCTGTAGGTAGGATTGGGGTGAAGTTATATGTCATTAGATTCGTTTCGATGAGACGAACACAATGGTGATGATAGTATTGGGTTTAGAGGAGTTTTGCGAAAGTTGAAAATTTTATACCTCATCGTCATAACAATATTTTAAGGGCCAGATATTGAGAGTGGTCGCCTGTTGGTCATGGGTTTGAGTAAAAGGTGTTATTACAATGTTGAACTACTTGGTGTTACCAATTTGAGACCAACTCCCACCATTTTAGAATTGACATAGGGTCTAAGATTCAACATGGAGGAGTATTGGAGGATGTTATTATTTCAATAGATTCTTGGTAGTACCTAGTAGATTTTGTAGTGTTACAACCTAAGACACACCTAGGGGGACATCCTATGATTTTTGGTATACCATGGTTGGCCACTGTAGATGCCTTTATTGGATGTTGGTATGGCTGCATGCCCATCTGTGATGGTAACACTACCAAGGATCTCATTCTTTACTGTCCAACTAAACCAAGTTCGGAATTTGCAAATCGTTTATGGTCTGAGTTTGAAACAAAGGAAGTTGAAACACGTCCACTAATCACTGTAGGAAAATATTTACATTTTAAAAATGATATTGAGGATGACACTATTAAAAACTTCATTAATGACCCTTGTGTTGTTACACCATCAACATATTGTTTGTTAAGTTATGTGATAGATAAAGATAGTGATGAAGAGACCTTTGATAATCCTTCTATAGAAGAAATACCTACAGTCCCTAGTCTTAACGATGTTGAAGTGTAGATAGATCCTCGAAAGACCTTAAATATTAATCTTAATTTATCCCTTGCACAAAAAGAGAGATTAGTTCAATTACTAAGAAAGAATAAGTAAGCCTTTTCATGGGATTATAAGGACATGAATGGTATCCATCCTACTTTGTGCACTCATAATATCTATCTAAAGGAAGGATCTCAGCGTACTCGAAAACCTCAACCTAGAATGAATCCAACCTTGAAGAGTGTTGTCAAGGAGGGACTTCAAAACCCTATGAATGAAAATTTCATCTATCTGATTTTTTACAGTAAATGGGTATCTCCACTTGTTATTGTCCCTAAGAAAAATGGAAAATGGACAAATTGTGTTCACCACAGGGAGCTCAACAAATCCACTCAAAAGGACCATTTCTCATTACCTTTTATTGATCATGTCATAGATGCCTTGTCCAGTAAAAAGTTTTTCTCTTTTCTAGATGGATTTAGTGGCTATAATCAGATTTAGATCATCCCTGAGGATTAGGATAAGACTACCTTCACTTGCACCTAGGGAGAATAAGTCTAATTTCTTCCTTTACTCTCAAGGTGCCATCATCCTTCAATGAAGCAATCTGAGAACTAGAAGAGTTCTCCTTCAGGTGAGGGTAAATCTCCAGACACCTCAGGGTGCTGGAGGGTGGAAATGGCGTTCTATGGATTCCATTAACAACTTGGAGTAGAGGTTTAGCCCTTAGATTCTTGGTAAAGGAAACTTTGGAGGTCTCCATTGCTTGCCATTTAACAGTGGGTTATAGATTCCCTTAATTGGGTGGAACTATTATGTTGCACGCTACCATGGTGGAGGTGAGACCTATGGACTCCTTGGAGTATGTGGGTGTGTTTCTGGTTGGTTAGAGAGAGTGGAGGTTGTAAGTCTAAGGAATCCGTGAACTTGGTTGATTGTTATTAATTAGTATAAGGGTGTAGGTAGAAGACCTTTGGATTGCTTGTTTAATGTTGGTCATCATTGTTAGACAAAGTGTGGAGGCAACAAGCTTCTGTATTTCTTGAATGCAACTTACTATCGAGTAGTTGGTGGGTGGAGGTAGAAGGACCTCAAGAGTCCTTGTTTCAACTGATAGATGTTGATTAATCCCTTGAGTAAGACCCCCTCAGTCCCTTAGGATATAGCTCAGGGCTGACAATTGCAAGTAGCTTAGCTACAACTGTCTATGGTTGGGTGGAGAGTTGAAGTCCCGAACTCAGTTGCCCATCAACTATATTAATTAAAGATAAGTTCTTATGTGTAACCTTGTATGATCTCATGGTTGATTGTTAATATTCTAAGTTGGTTACTTGCTTGTTTAGACAATTTATGTATGTTATGGGTATATTGTTATATGTGATGGGATGTTATAATATGTTGTCAATTGATATGAATGATCTGTAATTCCTTAAGTGAAAATTGTTTAATGAAGTCAGACAGGGGCAAGGAGGACTTACCTTTGTAGTGTCAGAATAACAATAGTACAAGAATGACTAAGAAGGTTAATGACCCTTTAGTGGGTATTTACATGTTGTATATTCATTTATGGAATGATGGAGAGCTATGAGAGATGCAAGGTCTCTGGTTTTTGAGCTTACTGGGTTAGTTAAGGGAGTCAAATTCCTTAGTTGACAATTTTGTCAGTTATTTTGGTATTGGAGAAAAATCCTCATGTTAATGACCTTTTTAGTTATATATTTTTATGAGTTCTTGTGGGGCCAGTTCCTTTAGTTTTAAGGATGAGTGGTGCATCCATTTCCTTTAGGAACCCCAATAAATTCCCATTGTAGTTGCCTCAAAATATGACCTTTGGAAGTAATTAGAATGTTGTGGAACTCAATGAAAATCGCCTAAGCCACAGTAGGTCAGGAGCTAAGACCCTACTAGGTCAGGGGTAGGGAGGTTGGGATGGTCGTTAGGGAAAGTGGTCCATAGGGGAAGTCGACCCCGACTAGGTTGGAGGTCAAGAGGTTGAGAAATCACTTAAGGAATTGGTTCGTCGGGGAAGTCGACCCCAACTAGGTCGTAGGTCGAGAGGTTGGGGTCGGGTTAGCTTAGAAGTTTTCCAATTCGAGTGGAGGCCAACTTGACCTAATGGTGGGCCCTTTAACCTCTGTGACCAATAGTAAACTGTTATGTAGCAAATTGCTAATATGGCCAAAGGGAGTGGAGCCCAGTTTGAAAGGCTACTTCTCTTGATCTGTAGGTAGGATTGGGGTGAAGTTATATGTCATCAGATTCGTTTCGATGAGACAAACACAATGGTGATGATAGTTTTGGGTTTAGAGGAGTTCTGCGAAAGTTGAAAATTTTAAACCCCATAGTCATAGTAATATTTTAAGGGCCAGGTATTGAGAGTGGCCGCCTATTGGTCATGGGTTTGAGTAAGAGGTGTTATTACAATGTTGAACTACTTGGTGCTACCAATTTGAGACCAACTCCCACCATTTCAGAATTGACATAGGGTCTAAGATTCAACATGGAGGAGTATTGGAGGATGTTATTATTTCAATAGATTCTTGGTAGTACCTAGTAGATTTTGTAGTGTTACAACCTAAGACACACCTAGGGGGACATCCTATGATTTTAGGTATACCATGGTTGGCCACTGTAGATGCCTTTATTGGATGTTGGTATGGGTGCATGCCCATGTGTGATGGTAACACTACCAAGGATCTTGTTCTTTACTGTCCAGCTAAACCAAGTTCGGAATTTGCGAATCCTTTATGGTTTGAGTTTGAGCCAGAGGAAGTTGAAACACGTCCACTAATCATTGTAGGAAAAGATTTACATTTTAAAAATGATGTTGAGGACGACACTATTAAAAACTCCATTAATGACCTTAGTGTTGTTACACCATCAACTTATTGTTTGTTAAGTTATGTGATATACAAAGCTAGTGAGGAAGACACCTTTGATAATCCTTCTATAGAAGAAATACCTATGGTCCCTAGTCTTAACGGTGTTGAAGTGTAGATAGAGCCTCGGAAGACCTTAAATATTAATCTTAATTTATCCCTTGCACAAAAAGAGAGATTAGTTCAGTTACTAAGAAAGAATAAATAAGCCTTTACATGGGATTATAAGGACATGAAGGGTATCCATCCTACTTTGTGCACTCATAATATCTATCTAAAGGAACGATCTCGATGTACTCGAAAACCTCAACGTAGAATGAATCCAACCTTGAAGAGTGTTGTCAAGGAGGAACTTCAAAACCCTTTAAATGAAAATTTCATCTATCTGATTTTTTACAGTAAATGGGTATCTCCACTTGTTATTGTCGCTAAGAAAAATGGAAAATGGATAAATTGTGTTCACTACAGGGAGCTTAACAAATCCACTCAAAAGGACCATTTCCCATTACCTTTTATTGATCAGGTCATAATTGCCTTGTCCAGTAAAAAGTTTTTCTCTTTTCTGGATGGATTTAGTGGCTATAATTAGAATTAGATCATCCTCGAGGATTAGGATAAGACTACCTTCACTTGCCCATAGGGAGAATTTTCCTATAGGGTCCTACCTTTTGGACTTTGTAATGTACTTGTAACCTTCTATCAAGCAGTGCTAGGAATATTTTCTGATATCGTCAACGACTATCTAGAAATATTTATGGATGACTTTACACCTTATGGGGATGAGTTTGATGAAGCCTTGCAAAACTTGAAAATGTACTTGAGAATTGTATACAGACCCACCTCTATCTCAGTACTGAGAAGTGTCACATGATGATGGTTGAAGACATTGTTTTAGGTCACTATCTCTCTACTACATGTATACAAGTCGATCCAACAAAAGTTGAGGTAATTTTAATAATTCCCACACCTAAAACGCAGAAGAAGGTACACATATTTTTAGGGTAGGCATGTTATTACAAACGATTTATAGAAAATTTTACTAAGATTGAATTTCCATTGCTTTCCCTATTAACAAAAGATAAAGATTTTATATGGACTGACAAGGGTAATAGAACTTTTGCAGAATCAAAAAAGTGTGTAACAACAACTTGCATTTTACGAGGACTTAACTAGAGTTTGTCGTTTCACATCTCTATTGATGCTTCTGATGCAACCATTGGGGATCTACTAGGACAACGAGAGGAAAATAAACCTTACACCATATATGATATCAACAAGAACTTGACCCTTGTAGAGTTAAATTATGCGGTGATAGAAAAATAGTTTCGTGTTGTTATTCATGATATCGACAAATTTAGGAACAAACTTTTGTGCATAATGGCCACTCAACGATCTGATTTTTAATGAAAAAACTAGTTATTAATGCTAAGGTAACTAGGTGGCTATTATTACTCCATGAATTTGATATTACTATTGTAGATAAACTTAGGAAAGATAATGTTGTTGCATATTTTCTTTCTAGATTGACTAATGTTACAGATAATTTACTTGTTGGAGACTCTTTCCCAGATGAGTATCTTTTTATAGTATCCACTTATTCACCTTGGCATGTAGACATTGCCAATTACCTTACTATAAGAAAGCTTCCCCATCATCTTTCTCCTTGAGAAGTAAAAAAATGGCTAAACAAAGTGCCTGGTACTTTTGGTTGGATGGGTACTTCTTCCACACTGGTTTTGATAAATAAAATAGAAGGTTTGTGAGGGAGGATGATATCCATGATATTCTCAAGGCTTTTCATGATGAGCCCCGTGGAGGAAATTTTGCATATAGGAGAATAGGTCATAAGGTTCTTCATATGGGATATTTTTGGCTTGTTGTGTTCCAAGATGTAAGGAAGTATGCACAGGGATGTGATAGTTGCCAGAGAATGGACTAGCCTACTCAATCAGATGAAATGTCGTTACAACCTAAATTGGTGATGGAGATTATATTTTATGGGACCTATTAATTCCCCATATTAGCAGAATACTTATAGTTTGGTATGCACAAACTACGTCACCATGTGGGTGGAGGCAAGAGCACTCATTAGCGAAACTGAGTGTGTTGTTTCAGAATTTTTATTTGAACAAATTTTGCTTAGTATGGACTGCCAAGGGAGATAGTTAAAGATGGAGTAGCACGATTTACTTCTTAGTTAATACATGGCATTGTCATAAAGTATAAGATTCATCACCGAGTCACTTCACCTTACCATCCATAGGAAAATGGTCAAGTGGAAAGTACCAATAAGGTGCTTGAAGCTATTCTCACAAAGACTGTGGCAAACCAACAAAGGGACTTGGCTTAAAGACTCCCAGAAGTGTTATGGGTTTATAGAACTACTTGGAGGAACACTACAATATTCTCTCCTTATGAATTTGCATTTGGTAAGAGTCCCATCCTTCCCATTGAATTTGAGATAAAAACACTCATAACTACTTTGGAGGTGAATTTATACTTGATTTCAACTCAAAAACATTGACTCGAACAATTGAATGAATTATATGAAAAATGTTTGGTTGTTATGCAACAAACAAATATCATCCAACAACAATGTGCCAAGTGGCATGATAAATTCATTAAGAAGAAGGTGTTTGAAAAGGGTGATTGGGCTCTATTATATGATTCTAGATTTAAATATTTCAAAGGGGAGTTTCACATGAGGTGGCTAAGTCCTTATGAGGTAGAAATAATCTTTGACAATGGGATTGTGAAATTGAAAACCATTGATGGATCTTAGATATCTTTTCTTGCAAATGGGCACCACCTGTGATTATATCATAAGCCTACTTTTAAGGATTCATTTTTCAACATTATCTCATATGGAGATTCAAAGCTTGAAGTTGTTGGAACAAGGGAAACTTTTCCTGTGCTACCAACCACTTAGTCTTTTCATTATTAAAAAAAGAAAAAGAAAAAGAAAAAAGGAAAAAAAGTAAGAGAAAAAGGAAATACAAATAAAAATGTCTAATGGTGAAAACCCCTTTGGGGCACCATTGGATGAATGTGGTGGATGAAAACTAGCTTGCTAGTGGTCAACACATCTAATTCTTCTGGAACAACATTATGATATCTTCTCTTCTTTGTTAATAAATGGTTTACTGTTTAAATTTGTTATTGTTACAGACTCAATAATCATCAATTATCACGAGTTTCTACACTTATCACAACCTTGCATTCAACAACTTCTACTGACACAATTCTATAGAGTTTTTTTATACAACTTTTTACATTGCAAGAAACTCCTACAAATTCATACAATTCTGTTGATACAAATCATGGACATTCTCATTTGTTAACCATCACAAGATGACATATGTGTTTTTTCACTTTCATGGTTGACAACTATAGCCTTGTGTTGATACACCTGATTTCGCTGATGCACAAGTCTCTATTACCGCATCATTAAAATGGACGAATTCACTAATGGACATATGCAACAAATGAGACATGGCATAATGTTGATAAGTCATTATCATTTGTACAATTTCCATATCAACATAATGGTAAGTCGATGGTAGGTACACTTTTTTGTCATTTACTTGCATTTCTGGATTTAAGGTTGACATGACCCTCTATCACATACATTGAGAATGGTTGTTATCATTAAGTTGGGGGGGGGGGGGTTGGGTGGATCATATATATCGTACGATGCACCATACCGCTATCCAAAATTAGTAACTATCGATTAGACATTGTATTAATAATAATCAACTGTTGTTACTCTTGAAAACTCAATGTGACTACCCTAAACTATTTCCAATAGCTGTCAATTATGGCATAAAGCCAAAAATCATCAAAAGGGTAAACATTTCCAATTCTAGAAGAGCGACATTCTCCATTCTAATGAACATTTGCATGAACTAAGTGTTAACCTTATAACATCCTTCTGAGCAGTCATGGGAGGAGCAGAATTTTGCCATGAACCCGATTCTGTTGATGCTCTGTTACACCATTAGGAGGCCCTTGAAATATTTTAGAATGCAGACTGTTTGGACTATTTCGAGAATTTGCAAGGATTTAATGAGAAAATTATTTTAGAATTTGCACAAGATTTGAACGAGAAGGGCTCTGTAGTTAGAGGAGTTAGGTTTGTTGTTACATAAGAAGTAGTTGTAAGGGTAATGGTTATGCCTCAGATGGGAACACAATGGTTTTGCCAGAAAATAGCAGTCCCAATAACCAAATGCACATTCTTGCAACAAGATGAGGAGGTAAGGCATAAGGGAGGAGGGGTTGACAGAACATCTCTTCCTCATCCTTGGGACGATGTAGCCTATTTTATTCAAAAATTTATAACCTGTGAAGGCCATTTTGGGGTTGTATTTCACTACGATTTTAGCTGCTAGCACATTTGCGCAATGAACTAAAAATCAATTTTCCATTTTAGTTTTTAAAGTCATTACAACATATAGCATAAGTTGTATGTATGGTGAAGCATCCTGAAACCTGCCTAACCAACCATGGGATGATCAAATTGATTATAACTAACTTACTGCAATAGTAAGGAAGCACATGGACCAAACTACTAGTAGAGTTGCATGTACAAACCCCTGTGGAGGAAAGGAGTGAAGACAAGGAACGAGAGGAATGTGCTGAAACTTAGCCAAAAGTAAGGGTAGTTACATCTCTTAGGCCTTGACAACAAGGCCTCCAAAGTAGGTGTTTTGTAAGGACCACTTTTAACACACCTACTAGAGGAAAGAGGGCTTGTATTGAAGGACTAATGGATATATCTAGTAGACAATTTGAAAGTGTTGGGGATGCCCTGTTGAAGGAAAGGCACCTGAGAAAGAGACACCTAAAGAAGTACTTGAAAAATATAAATAAACGCCTCTACAAATGAATATAGGGAAGAGGTGGCTGAAAAATACATTGGGGGATAAAAACCCTAACAAAAGAGTATGAGTGATTGTTACACTGTCAACTGCCTCAATGCTTGAAGTCCATGTTGCTACAATAGAATCAAAGGAACTAGAAAAACAACCAAGTGAAGGAAAGAAAAAATAAATGACACAGGAGCAGGAAAGCATTCCTTCACGAGGTAAGCTTGAAATTGATCCTCTCACTCAACAAATTAACGAATTAAAGTAATAAAATGAAAATATGAAGAAACAACTTGCCATGCTCAAAGATAAATTTCAATTTAAGAAATAAACAAGGTTGGAAACCTTAGCAGAGGTCACGTAAATGGTTTCACCCATTGACACAATTGAAAAACTATGCATGGGTTATAAACAAGTTCTTAAGGAGGCAGGTTGTGAGGGGCCAACCACTCTCTTGGTTGGAATCCAAGTGGAAAAAATAGGATGTGGAGTTCCAAAACACTAATCCATAAGCACCTGCTAATGTTGCTAATTTTACACAAGAAGCAATAGTTGAAGCAGAGCGGGCTGGGGAAAATCATTTTATTGTTCCATAAAAACCTATTGATGATGTTGCTGCTCCACAAGAACTAGTAGTTGAAAAGAGCAGACTGAAATAAACCAAATTGTTGGCCCACAAGAACTTATGAATGATGTTGCTGACACACAATAACTAATAGTTGAGATAACACAACATAGGGAGAAGGAAAATGAAGAATTATTGTTGGAATTAGAGAAATTTTGAGGTAAAAAATGGGCTTCAAAACAAAAATGTACAGCATAAATCAACTTTATAAGAACCAATAGGATTCAATATGATGATGTCAACCATGGGGGATGATTCACCATTTTTGGAGTAAAAAGGTGAAAAGATTAAAAAAAAATACTTTTTCAACTCGTATTTTCAACTTATCTCCTTACGATTTTACTCAAATTTTGAGTGGGAGCACTCATTGGATGCATAATCTAATTTTTCATCCAAGGAGTATCCATGTTGCATACTTTCGTTTGACCCTTCTACACGAAAAATGTGAAATACATGAAAAATGTTATTGCAATCATGTTTTTTCATTTATTCCACATTTTTTGTGTAGTAGGGTCCATCAAAAGTATTCAACATGGGTACTCCTTAGACGAAAAATTAAATTCTGCATCCAACGAGTGCTCTTGCTCAAAATTTGAGTAAAATCATAAGGAGATAAGTGAAAATACGAGTTGAAAAAGTAGTTTTTTCTTTTTTCCCTCCAAAACTTGATGAGATAATCTAATATTATTTTATTATTTCCACCATTATTTTATAATATTCCTTAGGAGACCCATTTTAGACTTCAAAAATTCTCTAATGGAGCTACTGAGTCTGCTACTATAATAACATCCAAAACAACTCAATTAGAATCTAAAGAGCCATTGAAATCAATATTTTTTCTTGAACAACTAGATAAATGGGAGAGGTTGGAAATTTCATTGAAAAGTGAGGTTATCCCTCTAAGTAAACACAAGGAGATTACCAACAATATTTAAAGGACTTGGGCTGAAAATTCATTGGTTCAAGATATGATAAAGATTAAAGAAAAAAGCAAGCAAGTAATATTGTGGGTAGGAGAATTGTAGGAAAAAGTAAAGTTGTTACGATAAGAGAAGGAGCAAATGTATGACCTTGAAAAAAATGCACCAAGTTGTATAACCCCTTCTCATTCTTACCTTATGTATGTGTACGAAAAAAAAAAAAATCCTCTTCCAATTAACACTAATCAAAGAGCAACGACCATAAGTATTAAGGGAAGTTTAAGTTTTTTTGGAGACTTTCCAAAAGACCATTTTTTTTCAGAGCAACATCTATTATGTGAGTTGTATCTACATGATCATGCTTGTTTTGGAGTGAGGACTTTTAATAGTACACCCTATGTTGGAGAAGTTTAGTTAAGGGCCTTCATGCCATTTATGCGGAATTAGGTCAAGTGGAAGGTCACCTGTAATATTGTAACAACAAATGAGGAAGTTCTGAATTTTTTTTATCTGAGATGAGCTAGGGCCCGCTCAAACAGTTTCTGTGGCATATAATAAGATGTGGCAATATCTAGACACTAAAAAAATGTTGATGGAATTTAGGAACAAGTTCTTAGAATGTTGTTCTAGGAGTATCAAGGTGCTGAAACAAAACAAATTGGAAAGAGGTAGGCTTAGATGGGAAGCCCATAGGGAGGAATTGAGGAATGAGGACCCTTACTATTTCAAAAAAATTTTACATGCACTTTCTAGGGTACCTCAATACGTAGAGTGTATAAGGAAAAGTGAGCCTAGTTGGTATGAACTCAGGTTCATGTTTCCACTTATTTGGCTTCTATTTTATTAGTATCAACGCCCATATCAAATAGATGATGGATTGTGGGAAGTGGAATCGTTTGTCTCCCAAGGATATAGAGCATTAGCTAAAGATACAACATGGGCATATGATTTTTCGAATTTCCATTCACAACATATCGTAAATTAGTTACAAAGGTTTGTATGAGGGCATATAGATGCTTAAGTTGGGGGGAGATGTTGGGATGTAGAATTGGCATCCTTTTGTACCCATTTTTCCTATATTTTCCTACCATTTTGACTGTAAAATCCATGCCTTGTCACTTCATTAGTCATTATTAACCCAAGTATGCTCCATTTTTGCATGTCATCCTTATTATCTAGTTTTAATTATAACTTAACATGAAAGCTAATTATTTAGGCTATTTTATTAATGAAATTACGAAGGGTTGTTTTAGGTAGCCTAGCTTGTTGAGATGTTTCTACCAAACAATATCTCCCCAGTTCTACCTCACTAAAGATGGAACCAAGACTTTGTTGATGTTGCTATTACAACACTGAGGTTAATCTAGATACCCTTTTTTTCTATAATTAGCAACGAAGACTGATTTAGATAGAAATCCAGTCAGAGTCAATTTGACTGTTGAAAGGATATATTTATGGACAACATAGGCTCAGTTGAAACAATTATGATTTCCAATTGATAGATAATTATAAATTAGAAAATATGTTATAGCTTTGTTTCAATTAAGACAATTTGCTATAAGAATATTTTTGTATAATGTCGTTTTGGATCACATGAGAGTCGATAGTTTCTCATGATGATCCCACTTTTTGAAAATAGGAATGTAATGTGAAATTAGAAAAGAATGCACTCTCTTCCTACGACACATGCATAGATAAATATCAAAGGAGGGAGTACCGACACTATAATCCTATACCGCAACTTTCATTAATGAAAATCCTTAGCATTCATGGTTCCATATATCTTTCCTGATTAGCTTGTGTGTTGTGTAATTCAACAACCCTTGCTAAGGAGTAAGGGCCCTCCTTCTTAGTAGGGATAGCTGGTTAGAGAGGCATTGTAGCAGTACATTTATTTTCTCTTAATTGTGTTTTATGTGTGATTTATTGTTACTGTTACATATTTTCTTCATGCATTGAGTAGTTGCAAAATTGTATCCTCTATCATTATGTAATAACATAGGTCCTAGATGAATTCCTTCATTAGGTGTGATGGTTATTTGATTACTGTTATAATTTCTTGGTTTGTTTATTTAATTGAATGGGTGTTTCAATATTCGTTGAGTGTTGAATCGTTTCTAGGAGTGTTGTTTCCTTTGAATAAGAGTGATCATGTGACAAAGTGTGATTTATTCTGCAATGTGTATTTCTTTTCTTACTGGAGTGTAATAACAAGTGCGTTGGAATGCTGAGAGTGATACTTACAAAGATTGGTTTTGATATTTCATTAGCACTAGTTTCCATTTGTTCCTACATATATTTTGCACAGTATCCTTGAAACAAAAATCCTACCTAGATTGACAATTTATGTGTGAATCAGATTGGATGTTTTGAATTAAAAGGATGATTGATCCGCCCAACACAATATGCTACTGCTACAATAAATTCAGCTTCTGATGCGGGTGGAGAGATTGAATATTGCTTCTTAATCAACCATGATACTAGAGATTTTCCTTTAAAGAATGATCCTTCAAATTCCTTTCTTGTCATTAATACTTCCTACCCAATTTGCATCTATATATGTTGTTAGAGTGAACTTCTTACTTCTTGAATACCACAAGCCAAATTCCAACGTGTCCTTCATATATTTGAATGTTATTTTTCTACTTGCACATGTGTTTCCTTTGGTACAAACTAAAATATTGCAACCAATCCTACTGCTTGCATGATGTTTGATCTTGATGTTGTCACATATAATAGGCTTCCAATCATTGACCTGTATATTGTTTGATTTGCCTATGTGGATATCATCTTTTCTCATTTACATCCTATGATATTCATGGGTGTATTGATAGGTGCATAATCTTCCATTTTGAATTTGTTAAACATCTCCTTAATGTATCCGGTCTAAGAAATGAATATTTCTTTGTTGGAATGAGAAATATGCAAACCTAGAAAGTATGAAAATTCTCCAACCAAGGACATCTCAAATTATTTTTGCATTTTTTTTTGCAAAATTTTGGCTCATTCTATTACCATTACTTCCAAAAATGATATCATCCACATAAACCACAATGAGAAACTAATTTTCATTTTCTATTTTGATGAAAATATTGTAGTATGCAACTCTTTTGAAACCTTGTTGTTGGTAGTATTTTTGAAGCCATGAATACCAAGCTTTGGGAGGTTGCTTTAGTCCATAAAATGCTTTCTTCAGTATACATACATAATCTTCATTTTTGTTAGAAAATTATATATTATAGAGCAATGAAACACATAAAATATTGTAGAAACACAAACACAAAAAACACATAAAACAAGAGAGACACATATACATGTGGTTCACCCAATTTGGGCTACATCCACGGAGAAACCACTGGTCCTTCCTTTATATTATCTATCAAAATGAAGGGATACAACCTACAACAAATCTGTCGTAATTTCCTCTTCGCTCTCACACAATATCCTCTTTCTTTTTCGCTTAGTATACACATACACATACATATAATTCCCTCATATAAATCATGGGGTTGCCTTCTAGGGCAAAAAACCATAAATTAAACATAACTTCTACTTATAAGAAGAGCTTCGGCGTAAATCACATAAAAAAGACCTTTGTCGACGCGTTTCGAACCAACTAGTGTGGTTCATCGTCAGGACAAGTTGAAGACACATATCTGGCTTAGCATGTTAAATAGACTTAGCAGAGACTCCAACGGCTAATTAACGGCTAATTTGGACTCTAGGGTCCAGGTCAAAATTATATTAATAAATTTAATATTATTTGTATTTTTATAATATTAAGATTTAATAATATATTATTCTATTTTTTTCCCCCCCCCCCCCCCCCTATTAAATAAAAAAGGGTTTTAAAAAGTAGGTGCAATAACATAAAATACAATAATTCTAAAGGTTATTAAAATTATATAAATAAAATGATTGATTAATAATATACTGTTTTAAGTCAAAATTAATCATAATAATCGGTTGAAATAATATTATTAGGATACCATAAATATATAATTTTAATGGTAAGTTTAGAGCTGTAAATTATTCATTTATTAATTCATTTACTAAATATATATATAAATTTAAGGTAAACAAAGAGATTACTAATCCTTATGGTTATTTTAAAAAGTCAAGTTAATTTGTTTATAATTTTCTGCTTATAAAATTGTTTAATTTGTTAATTAATAATACTATTATGAATATCAAGAAAATCTAAACTCTAATGGTTAGTTTGAA
>APFE031533849.1:65932-128287 GCA_000404065.3 Pinus taeda | reverse complement strand
CCATGATTTGCCCACCAAGAATAGGGCTTCTTAACCCCCCTGTCTCTAATCACATCATAACCTCCAAATCGACCAGTGCCAGTGGAAAACTCTGCAAAGGCATCCTCCACCTCAGCAAGCAATGCACTATCCTGATAAATCCGCCTGTATGCCTCTTTCCTCCCCTATGAGATTTCACCATCCATGTGAAGAGGGAATCTGTGGGAAGGTCCACCATTCAGCCACTCATGGCTGTAGTATTTGGGGTTCAATGAGTGAGCCAAACAATGTAAAGGTGTACAATTCTTGTCCCATCTGTTGACAAGAATATCATGTATGGTATCGCAGAAGGCCTTTGGTGATGTCTCATACTGGGGGCACTCACTCTGTAGAATAATGCTCCTTACAGACTCAATCATGGAATCCCATCCCTCATAAACCTCTCCTAGGATGGGTTTGTCTGTATCTGCAACTTGAAGCAAAGAAATGATAGGGTCCATGATCTGAATAATTAGATCTACCCTCTCCCACCAAGCATCATCTAGTACCGTGTCCTTCACTCTTTTAGAGGCTACCTGATCTGTCTTTCTCCAAAAAGACCAAAACTCAGAAATAACCATGGACCCAAGGGCGGTCTTGACCTCCCTCAACCTCTTCAACATCATGAATGAAGATGCAAACTGTGTATCAGCAATATTCAACAATGATATATTGTTGTACTCCTTGTAGATAGTGAGGGCATTTGTATGATTTTGCACAAAGTTACGGATATGTCTTGCATCCTCAATAATGCTTCCAATCCAAAGCACATCAAAAGCAATGGATTTCAATGCTAAGTTCAATGAATGGACAATGCAAGGTGTCCAAAACATTTGTGGATATTTAGCTTCCACAATCATGCCAGCAGCCTTGCAGACAGGTGCATTATCTGTAATGATTTGCACACAAGAATCAACACCTACATCTTCAACAACTTTAATAAATAACTCACCCATAAATTGTGCATCCTTGTATTCGCCAAGTGTATCCACTGCTTTCATGAAAACTGGACCACTCAAGGAAGAGACCATGAAGTAGATGATTGGGTGTCGTGCTGGATCTGTCCATCCATCAGAAACAATGCTAACCCCAGATGTTGGCCATGATGCTACAATAGGCTCAAGCATTTTTCGCACCTCTTTTTTTGCCTTCGTCAACAATGTGGTTTTCAGCTTCTCTGACCCAGGAGGCACATACCCTGCTGGAGCCCCTTGAGTTAAAGCTCGGCACATCTCAATAAATAGAGGTGAACGTGCAACATTAAATGATATGAAGTTTTGATAGAAGAAGAAGGCAATGGTGAGATCAAGCTCTTCCCGTCTCTCTTTTTGGAAAATCTTATCCATTGGACCAAGTGCTCTTCTTTTTTATGCTTGTCCCCCAGTAGAAGTAGAACTCTCAAATGGAAATTTGGTGGTGGCTTTCCTCAAAAATGGAAGGGGGTCTTCATCCTTGGGTTTTTTTTTATTTTGAAGCCACATGTTCCATACCAACATTGGCTTCCTTTTCCAATTCTTTTCTCTTTTGTGAAGAAACAGCTCTACAAGCTCCAATCCCACAATCAGGTAAAGCCAACAAATGTGATTTCACACGGTAATAGGTGCTTTTGAAAAAAATGTTACAAAAGTTGCATTTCCATTGTACATTGCCTCCTCCCTTTCCCTTGGTGTTTGGCCCATCCTCTCTTGTGACATATTTCTACAATGGATATTTATCATTGTCTTTAGGTCCTCTTCCCTCAACATTACTTGCAGCAGACTCTGATGATATTGGGGGAGGAGGGGCATCTTTACCCATGACATTCTTGCCCTTCCTTTGCCCCCTAACTGTTGCCTTTGATTGAGCCATGAATACTGTAAAAGAAATGAACCAAGCATGCACAAATTTGTAAACAAAAAATCATATACAAATTGTTGTAAGAAATGCAAAAAAAAGGAGGTGAAATGCACTTACCTGGTGGTTGATTCTCCTTGCTAAATGCTCTACTATGAAGTTTTGATAGAAGAAGAAGGCAATGGTGAGATCAAGCTCTTCCCGTCTCTCTTTTTGGAAAATCTTATCCATTGGACCAAGTGCTCTTCTTTTTTATGCTTGTCCCCCAGTAGAAGTAGAACTCTCAAATGGAAATTTGGTGGTGGCTTTCCTCAAAAATAGAAGGGGGTCTTCATTCTTGGATTTTTTTTTATTTTGAAACCACATGTTCCATACCAACATTGGCCTCCTTTTCCAATTCTTTTCTCTTTTGTGAAGAAACAGCTCTACAAGCTCCAATCCCACAATCAAGTAAAGCCAACAAATGTGATTTCACACGGTAATATGTGTTTTTGAAAGAAATGTTACAAAAGTTGCATTTCCATTGTACATTGCCTCCTCCCTTTCCCTTGGTGTTTGGCCCATCCTCTCTTGTGACATATTTCTACAATGGATATTTATCATTGTCTTTAAGTCCTCTTCCCTCAACATTACTTGCAGCAGACTCTGATGATATTGGGGGAGGAGGGGCATCTTTACCCATGACATTCTTGCCCTTCCTTTGCCCCCTAACTGTTGCCTTTGATTGAGCCATGAATACTGTAAAAGAAATGAACCAAGCATGCACAAATTTGTAAACAAAAAATCATATACAAATTGTTGTAAGAAATGCAAAAAAAAGGAGGTGAAATGCACTTACCTGGTGGTTGATTCTCCTTGCTAAATGCTCTACTCCCTTAACTCCTTGTTGCAAACCCTTCTCCACTTGCCAACAGCTCACAAAACACTTGCCAAATGAAAATATGCGTGGCTGTAATGAGCAAATACGCCCTTTTCATACCCGCGCAGGTCACTTTTTGAGCCTAGCGAGTCCTAGAAAACAGGGCACGATTCCCAAAATCATGACACGCAGATGAAAATTGTGACAGGCAGTCGGATTCGACGTGTCAAAAAAGGACACGACGTGTCATGGGTTTTGGACACGAATCTAGAGAGAATCACGTCGGACACGATGGATTCGAGATTCGTTGGGCCTTTAGGACGAATCCGGTTTCATAGGTTGGAGGACAACAAAAATAGCTAGGATTCCAAGTTGAAGTTTGCACTGTGGGCTGACAAAGTTACCAACAAGTAGTCCATAGGAAATTCTCCATCTAAGCTGGTTTATGGCACTGAAGATGTTTTTCCTATCTAGCTGATTCTCCCTGTGGCCAAATTCTTGCAAGAAGAACAAGACGAAGAGAATGACAAGGCAAGGAGAATGAGTAACTTGGTTGAATTACAGCGGATCAGAGAACAACTGGTTGAGAAGTCAAGGATCGATCAGAAGAAGATCAAAGAAACCTTTGATAGAAAAGCAAAGATGGACAGTTTTTAGATTCGTGATTGAGTTCTCAAATGGGATGCATTGAAGAAAAAGAAGAGCAACCATTGTAAATTTGATGCCTTATGAACAGCACTGTTTATCATTGTTCAAGTTCAGATGAACAATACTTTCATTCTGCACAATTTGGAGGGGGAAGGTGTTTTTGATGGCCCAGTCAATGAGCGGTTTTGAAACTTTACTTCATATAAGACTTTGAGGCCTTAATATTGTAATAGGTTTTTCAGTTTTTGTTTTTATGCAAATAAACTCCATGCCCAATGGAACACTAGGAGATAAGTTTGTTTTGGTTGTTACTGGAAAGGCAGTAGTCTGCTGTTCTTGGAACCTCGCAGGGAGGCTTTCATCCCCAGAGGGAGCCAGTGTTAGCCCTAAAGTGCAGCGTTGCTATTTTGATGGATAAAGAAGGAAAAGGGTCTGCTCTGCTATCGTGGACAAATTCTCATATGGTCCATCACTTCACTTTTCTTACTCATCCACTCCCATTTTTGTTCACTCTTATCCTAACCCAACCCTCACATCAAAACCAAATCCAATTTCAAATTGGCCCTATGTGAATTAATCCACTTTTGCCCCCATGCACTAATGCGCAAAAACCCTCGAAAAACCTTACCTTTCCTTCCATACGCACCCTTTTCACATTTCTCGAGGTCATCCTGTGCCTTCTTGTTCCCCGCTGTCGATCTTCTCACAGATCGGACGGTTCACACTTCACCCGACCGATGTTACATGCTCAATCAACCACCACCGTTAGATCATTCCCGCCAAATCTAATGGTTATCACGCATATTGCTCAGGCAACAAGCGAGAAGGATACCCTCCCTATAGAGGTGGTTTCCTCTCTCTCCTCCACTGCTACGTGGCGTCCGATAAATGGAATTGGGCGAGCTCCGACCTTTATCGCTTATTGCCCGATGACCACCCGATAGAAACCATTCTCGCTCGAATAAAACCACTCTCGGGCATTATCCTTCGAGCACCTCCTCCGCGCGATAACCATTCGATCTACCCATCCAAGATCTGACAGCTCGGACTTATTCCGCTCCCGCCATGACTCCAAGCCTTCGACGATCGATCTCCTTCGTCTGTTCCTCCTGATCCAACAGCGCTCGTTCACGATCGCCACAGTTCGTCCTCCACTGCCCGACCAACGTCTTGATCGTCGATCCATCCCATCCAATGGCCCATATGCCTCCGTACCCCACTTCCCATCAGTCACCCTGTGAGGAAAGTTGTTGGCTTTGTCAGTGTTTGTGACAGTCGGACAATTGATTGAAATAACGGAAAACAGGGTCGAAAGGGGAAAAACAACAACACGATGCAGCTGAACCAACAGAATTGATCATGGAGGATCACTTGCACGAGCAGGCCACCTGACAGTGTGGCGAAATTACCAGAATTTGGTTACTGTGTCTGTTAGGAAAAGAGACCTCTGAGCTCATGTTTGCCTAGTTATGGCATCACGTAGTTAGAAGACAAAGAGGATAGATTAAGAAACCTCGAGCCTCAAAGGGTTCGAGAGCATTGTAAAAGCCTATAAATGACTAAAAGTTAGAAGAAACAAGGGTTCAACTTTTGGAGACTGTGGAGACTCTGCTCCTCTCAGCGTCTCATCTTCTTTCTAGCGATATAAGCTTATTTTGTTGTTACATGTTCAATTCCCATTTTCTCCTCTGTTCTATGCTTGCATTTGAATAGGTTATTCATGTTTTCTTCTGTGCCTAATACCAGATAACTGTCATCTTATCTTTGCGCTGATAAATTAGATTTGCAAGCTTCATTTACTTTCTGTAGCTAGCCATTCATATGTGTTTATGTATGTATCTGTTGGTAAAGTTAGTATTCTCCATCTAACCATTGAATCTATAAACTATTGAGCATTAGTGGTCTAAAGCCTTGTAAAGTTGAGGGTGTCCATGCATGTCTTGAGTGAAAACGGAGTTGAAACAGTCATCTGACTTGATCCAAACCATAATCCATTCCAATAGTTCTGAGAACGATATTGAAGATTTATATGTTACCAAGCATCTCCGAGCTACAACCTAGGGGAGCTTCCTGGAGTGATAACATAGTCCATTCTGACCTGTATAGTATGTTACCCATAACATCATTGGGAGGATACTCATATTATGCAATCTTTATGGATGACTACTCTTGCAAAACATGGATTTATTCCTTGAAGAAGAAGGACGAAGTGTTCAAATGGTTCCGTTCTTTCAAGGCATTGGTGGAAAATCAAACAGGAAAGAAGATCAAGGTATTGAGGACTAACAATGGAACAAAATATGAATCAAATGAATTCAATGACCTTTGCAAAGAGGTTGGCATTAAGAGGGAGACAATTGTCCCATATACTCTTGCGCATAATGGCATTGCTTAAAGGAAGAATTGAACAATCATTGAAACCTCCTATGCCATGCTCCATGATCTGGGCCTACCAAATTTATTATGAGGAGAAGCTGCCAACATTGTCGTATATGTTCAAAATAGGAGCCCGCATCAAGCCTTGGATTTCAAGAGACCCGAAGAAGTCTTCACTGGTGAAAAAACCTGATGTTTCTTATTTTAGAATATTTGGTTGTCCCGTGTATTTTCACGTGCCTAAAGAGAAAAGGAATAAGTTGGAAGCTTCTAGGAAGAAAGGATGAACTTCCAACAGATAAGCCCGTGCCCGTTGTTGAACGCTCAATGGATCCTATTGATCCACCTCTTGGTGATCCCTCTACCTCAAGGAAACGACCTCTATGACTCAAAGATGCTGAAAGACATACTACTCCAAGAGGGGCATTTCGTGAAAGTAAGAAGCCGAACAAGTAGCAAGGGTACTTGGTTGCCATGAGTATTATTGTTCAAGCTTAAACATGCACGTTTGAATAAGCTGTAAAACACCAAGTATGGAAGGATGCAATGAATGAGGAACATGACTCTATCATGAAGAATGATGTCTAGGATGCGGTGCCTAGACCCAAGGACAAGTCTGTGGTCACCTCAAAATGGCTTTACAAAATTAAACATGGAGCTAATGGAAGTGCTGAAAAAAATAAGGCCAGGTTCATTGCTTGTGGCTTCTCTCAAAAGGAAGGAGTGGACTATGACGATATATTTGCACTGATTTCCCGATATACTACTATCCGATCTTTTATTGCTCTCGCTGCCAACCAAGGATGGAGCCTACATCAAATGGATGTCAAGATTGCTTTCTTGCATGGCTCGCTTAAGGAGGAAGTCTACTTTAAACAACCTCAAGGGTTCGAAGAACAAGATCGAAGGACACATGCATGCAAGTTGAAGATAGCCCTCTATGGGTTGAAGTAAGCCCCTAGGGCTTGGTATGAGAGAATTCACAGTTATCTTATGACGTTGGGATTTACAAGGAGCTACGTTGATCCAAGCCTATACTTCAAGGTTGAAAAGGACATGCCTCTCATTTTAATCCTTTACGTTGATGGTCTCTATATGACCGGTGCGAACCCTCTCATTTATCAATGCAAGGAGTTGACTTCTGAGTTCGAGATGAAGGACCTAGGACTGATGCACTACTTCCTAGGCCTAGAGATCTAGCAAAAGCTAGGCGAGATTTTCCTTTCCCAAGGAAAATACATTGTGAAGCTTCTAGAGAGATGTGGGATGGTTGATTACAAGCCTGTGTCTACTACGATGGAACTCAACTTCAAGAAGCCATGTCGAAGTGTTATTGGGCCCAAATTAGCAAACCCTTCCGAGTATCGACAACTTGTGGGGGGGCTGATGTTCTTGGTAAACTCCAGACTTGACATATGCTTCGTTGTGAATATTTTGAGTCAGTTTAGCGTTGAGCCTCATCACATTCATTAGATTGCTACTAAGAATATCTTGAGATATCTTCGCGGCACAATCAACTATTGGCTAAGTTACACTGCTGGGAATTTGAGGCTACACGGATATTTTGATGTTGACTGGGCTAACAATGTGGTAGATAGAAAGGGCACGTCAGGATGCTACCTCTAAATGTGGTCTACCTCAATTTCATGGATAAGCAGGAAGCCGAAATCGGTTGCTTTAAGCACTATCGAGGTAGAATATATATTGTTGCTAGCATGGCTTGTTATGAAGTTGTTTGGTTGAGGAAGCTCTTCAGTGAGTTGTTTGAGCACGTGCTAGATACCACCATTATCTATTGCGACAACCAGAGTGGGATTCACCTTTCAGAAAATCCCGTGTTCCAAGACCACTCCAAGCACATTGATATCAAGTACCACTTTATCCGGGATATGGTACAATAGGGAGCAATAAGGCTCCAACACATCAAGACTAATGTGTTCACATTCTCACGAAGCCCTTGGGGAAGGTCAAATTCTTAGCCTTCTGAGACAGACTAGGAGTCGTGGAAGGACCCTCCTATGAGGGTCCCGCTTGAGTTGGACATTGAGCTCTGGGAGCTCCTAGGAGCTTGGGGTACTTCTTGGAGCTATGAGCGACCATAAGGTGAGTAGTTCACCTTATTCTATAGGTGCATTGTGTAGAGGGTGAGTGGTTCATCTTCCAGTGTGATACCCCATGATGGTTGACATGTCCAGAGGGTGAGTGGTTCACCTTCCCCTACGATTGATGACACGTGTGTAGGGTGAGTGGTTCACCTTCCCCTATGATTGATGACATATGCATAGGATGAGTGGTTCACCTTCTCCTATGGCATATGAGCAAGATGAGTGGTTCACCTTCTCATGCGAATGCCCCAACATGCATCCTACCCATGTAGGTTGGGACTCATGGGAAGTACCTTTCATTTGGCCAATAATTTGGGAAAAGTGGATAGGGACCATAGCACTACAAATGGACACATCGTGTACTGTCGTACTCCCTATGTCTAGGATGCAAGGTGTTCAATAGCTTGATCTGCAATCAAATCCGATTGGGGTTCTACCCCCGGACTAACTTTGCTCACTGAAGAGTGGCAAGGTCTTATGACTCACTCTTGATTGATTCTTCTTTATTATTACATTAGTGTTCAGCAAAGTTGAGATCAGATGCAGAGATGGTATATGATGACAAATGGCATGATGATGGATGGATTGGTAGGTGGAATTCTCCCTAGTTGATAGGGAGTGTTAAAATTAGCAACTAGGGCCAAATTCCACTTTGGACAGCTCATTTGATAGAGATGATTATTGCATTTAATTTCTCTTTCCGAAACAACCAAAATCGACCTAAAGATCATCAAATTTAGACAAGGGAAAATATGTTTTTGAGGTCAAGCCCACAAGTGCAAATTGTCAAGGTCAGCGACATCATCATGTAAGCTCACGAAGCCCAATGGACATGCATCTTCACCCTCAATGACTTGTATAAATAAGAGAGACCTCCAACCTCATGTGGCACCTCATGAACTCATCTTCATCTTCTCTCTCCTCATTTGATTGGTTCGTACAGCGTACTGGGCAGCTCTTCATCTTACACATGTGGCTGGAAAAGAGGATGAATTCCAAAGGCCGAATTTCAGGACTGAAGCAGGGTTTGACCAGCATTGACCAAGGACTACTTGACCAAGTTTGACTGTGATTTTGGAGGCTTTGACTCTGTTTGACTATGCCGCATTGTTTGGCACACAAACTGAGATTTTCTAGGCATGTTGACTAAGCTGACCACAGAGTTGCCCACAAGGCTGACCGCAGAATTTGACCAAGTTTGACTATTATTTTCAAGATTGTTTTGGGTTGACTTTTACCACCTTTAGAAGGATGAGTTTGATTGGGTATGACTGAGCTGCATTAAACACAGTTTGTTGTTTCTTTGACCAATGTTGACCTTATGGTTAGGGTTGTTGACTGCTGCAGGAAAAATTTAGATTTCAAAGGGATGCTTTGATCATTATTTGGCAAGTCAATTTTGACTTTACTGTACTCTCTCTCTCTTTGTTGCACATTTGATATAATAATAAGAAGAATGGGACTTTGACTCATGACAAATTTTCTTATTAACTCAATAAACCATAGAAGCATGAAAAACGTGTTTTGACTAGAAAATAATAATAATAATAAATTTCTTTTTCTTCTTTTTGCTTTTACATGAAATACATATTGATACAAGTACAACGATAATTTTGAAGATCGAACCTAGTTACATTTTTTTCCACTCCCTCTTAACTAGGGAGGTATCCATAATGACTCAATAGGATGTTGGGATACTCTCAAATTGAAATATTCTCATAAGAAGAGTTCAGATTGATAAGCATCTTTATCATCATAGTCAGCATTGTCAAACATAGCAAGGCCTTAACTAACAATCTCTATCTCTCCACTAAATTAGAGCACAATGCTAGGAGGCATAAATTTAGACACCACCACTGCCTTTCTCTAGGCACATACCCCATATGAATGTTCACCAGGTATGCCCTCATAGGACTATTCTTATCTTGGATATCAACCATCCTCAAAGAATATCGATCCTCGGGAGTACTCTTATCTTGGATATCGTATTTGTTGTCGCACAGATTGTCACGACAACGCTCAGACCGAGGGCTATCACTCTGATCCCCGATCTCTCCGTTTAAGCCTGTCTCCCGCAGCTAAGGGGGGTAAACCCTGTAGGGAAATGGACGACCAACTGTGAACCAGTGGGATTGGGAGACACGAAGGAACAAGCACTAAATGGATTTATTTAATTTAATGGACCAGTGCCTTATGGGTTTGATGTTTAAAAGATTACTTACTAGATGTTATCGAAATATAAACCATGTATAGCAATCATTTATCATCAAATAACTTGGACAATGCAAGATATCCAGTAAAACCACAATGTTCTTATAATGATTTAGCGATTCCAACGATTATAAAATTTCGAAAGATAAGTGCTTTAAACAACCACGCAACTTCAAAAGATAACCAGGGATCTTATTCATACATATAAATGATCATGAAAAATAATAAACATTAACCCCACATCCAAATTTAGCCTCAGTAACAGATTCTTGGCAAAATATTTCCCAAAAAATTTTATGATAAAATAAAATTTTAAAACTAAAAAATCTAAACTAAAACAAAATTTAAAATTTAATCTAAAGTCTAAATAAAAGAAATTTTTATTGTCTTTTTATATTTTATATTTTTTATGATTTTTATGATTTTAAAAAATTCAAAAAAAAATTATGACTTTCAAATTTAAAAAAGAAAAATAAAAATAAAAAATAAAGTCTAAAAAATCTAATTTAAATCTAAAAAAAAAAAAAACTATAAAAATTAAAATCTAAAAGTCTAAAGCTAAAACCCTAAAGCCTTTTTTATGATTTTTATTATTTATTTCACTACAACGTAAAAGATTTAAATTTAAATCTAAATATAAAAACAAAAAAAGCGTAAGCTAAACTACAGCAAAAACTAAACGGAAAAATGAAAAAAAAGTTAAATGCTACCCTAACCTAACTACAATCTATATGTAATGAAACTAAAATTTAAAGTTCTGAAAAACATTTACGTTGAACCAAAAATACGACTTCTCCCTAGAGACCAGAACGGAGAACGCAGATACCTGTGAAGACCTGTCTATGCACGTTGATACCTGAATGCAGTTACCTGGCCCGTATGAGAAGAAACGAGTTTTCTTACAATGCAGTTTGCAGGATCAGCTTGGACAGCGGACGGAGAATGTAGCGGCAGTGTGAAAGGCCTCACGCAGGCGGAGAGGGTTTGCGGATTGGCAGCAAAATACCCATGATATGTATCAAAAAATTCGCGTGCTGGTTATGAGGTCGACGGCGGAGGAGAAATACCCACCCACGTCATTTAAAACTGGTGCATACCCACGGATTATATCAAAAAATCTGAAATCGTTTTGTGGTTTTTGAATGCAGGTGCTGGAGTTGAAAGGCGTTTTGAAGAGGAGCGGCAGCGTGGACAGAAAAGCGCTGACGAATGAGGAGGTTTTTCGTTGCAGTTTTATGGGCTGGACGACGTGGAGAATAGTGAAAGATAAATGAGTTGGCCACAAGCATGAACCAGATGAGGAGCGGACAGACGCAGGCAGATTGGATAGCCTGGGGATTAAGATTTTAAACTCCTCGGACAACTGTTCAAACCCCAGAAACTGATTATTAATGAAACCAATGTAAGAAAATTTTCCAAATCTGAAGACCCCTGGCCAGCAGGGCAACGACCCTGCAAAACTCAACTTTGCACCTAAAATTTATCTCAGACCTGAAAATTTAAAACAAAAATTCGGAAAGTATATGCAAAATTCAAAATGAAACCCTGCAAACCGGATCAAAATTTCAAAATTATAGCTCTACAAAGCCAGATTTGTCAGTTATCATCAAAAATATTTTCAGAAACTTCAGATTGCTAATGAAATGCTTTAGAAAATCTCTCATGCAACTCATAAAACAAACCAAATGATTAACCCAGGATCAAAACTAGCTGGGCTCTGCAAGAAAATGCTTGCGGGAGTTGGCTGGTTCAGCCGAGAACTTCCCCAAACACCCACTGATCTTCTTCAACAAGATATTCCTGCACAGCTCACTCTAACCATCAATAAAGAGAGGAAAAATAGTACTAGATATCCAATGCAATCTAAGCCACCAAATTCGTCCTAAACCCCCTGCGAATCCCGAATCCGGCGAATCCGACACGATTCGGTCCGGATTCGTGTCCAAATCACAGGACACGTCGTGTCCGAGGGCGTGTCGCGATTTTAGGACATGTGTCCAGTTTCCAGGACTCGCTAAGCTCAGTGCGGGAAAGAAAAGGGCATGTTTGCTCATTAATATTTTCATTTGGCAAGTGATTTGTGCTGTTGAAGCAAGGAGTAGAGCATTTTGGCAGCTTCATGATCAAGTCTAGGCCCTAGTATTGATATGCTATTCATGGTAATGTTAAATTCTTAAAGTAAAAGTGACATTCTCCTTAATCTTCATTTTCATCCTTTTACTTAAATTTTTAACATTACCATGAAATGACTCAGGATGTTTGAAAGTGGTTCCGGCCTCATTGGATTTCATATGGAGAAAGTAGAATTTTAGATTTCATTCAAAATCCAGCAGACTTGTCAGTTTTTCAGGATTTTAGGATTGGGAGATTGCAATGTTTCCATTGAATTTTGTCATGTATTAGGGTATGGAACTCGTATTTAATCAAGAGCACCAAACCAAGAGCTTCTGAATATGTCGCTCCCGCTCCCGTTTTCGCTCCTGCTCCCCGCTTTTGCTCCCGCTCCCAAGTAACACTGTTCCTAATGATATGGGTCTGGACACCACTGTTGAGTTGGCATTGGCTAACATGAATCTCAATGATCCAGTGCTAGAGCCTATTAGATTTGATGACTTAGATGGGTCAACCTCCATACCAACAGATGTAGAGGCGACTATGGATACAGGGGAGGAGGAGGATGCAGAGGAGAATAGTGGGGACCATGATGATGGGGACAGTGATGCTGATTCTGATGCTGATTGATGCCTTGAGGCTTGTATACCTGTAGTTGTTTTATATTTTCTATTTCTATTTGCCATTGGCATTGCACCAACACTACCTATGTAACACATTTTGATTTGATGACTTAATGAGAAAACTACAATTGTCAGTGTGTTTATCTTACTATCTTGTAGTTGTAAGTTGTCTTTCAGTTATGAATTATGAATCATGATTTAAATTTTTAATAGATTTATCATTTATGTGACCAGTACCACTGACATTTATTTGAATTTTGTATGTACTTTGCATGCTAATAGCTATAGATGAAGATCTATGTTTGAAATCAATATTTGATCATTAATTAAATTTGTGAAGAAATATGATATCTATTAATTTTTAATTTATATATATTACTATTTATTATAATAAATTATATAACGTGTCCTGTTCCGTGGGGTCAGCGTGTCCGAATCCGACACCACGAATCTCGAATCCTACGTGTCCCGAATCCCCGTGTCAGGTGACTTAGCTCTTCTCCTTATTTATAATTATTGCCCTCATTTTCTCCCTTGGTGGCCCCTACTCTTCCTCTCTTAATTCGCAGCCCTCCTTTTTTCTCTCTCCTCCAAGAGTGACTTCCCTTCTTGGGCCAAATTTCTCTCTCTTGTTGGCCACACGTTCCACTAGAACTGAAATTTCCCTTTTTCCTCCCAAGTCCCAATGTCAGAATTGCCTCCTCTTGTAAAAATTGTCTCTAATGCATAAAATCAAAATTGGGGATATTACAGTGCTCCCCACCAAATATTGCTTGTCCTCAAGCTATGTGTGAACAAGCACCCCCTCTAATCATTGATCACCACTATCACCACCAGTAATACCAGGGTCCCAAATGTGCCACTGAGTCATCCCCGATATCTGCAATGCCTGATCATGAAGGAATCCCCCGATACTTGAATCCAAAGCCATCCTGATCATTGTGAAGCACCCCTTGCTCTGCTCACTATCTAGCCAGTTATAAGTACCAAAAGCCCTCTGCATACTATCAATAAGTAGGGCATCATGATAATGTAGGACTTTGTCCAACTCCCCATGAAGTTGCCCACCGAGTAGTCCAACTCCTACACTCCAAGGGTAAACTCCTGAAGATACAACCTAATCCCCGTGGGGATGAAGTCTCTCCTGCATGGGCTTCCCCTGATATCCACCTGTTGACCAACCTGTCGTGCTCATGAAGTCCCCCATGGCATTAGTGAGTCACAAAATCCCAAGGGAAGATCTAAATGATCTTCCCCTATAGAAATCAATTCATCCCCAATCGTAGTTGGTCTACCAAGTCTTGCGATGCCCAGATCCCATGCTAGTCTAGAAAGGGTGCCACCATGTTGTCATTGCACAACTCTAACCGTGGTGGTCTACCCATCATGTGCAAGTTGTATCCTCCCCTCCTAGGACCTAATGGTAAAATATCTATAGAGTCCCAAAGCATTTAGCCTAGGCATCTCCATTATGTCAAAGCCTACCCATCCAACACTCACCATGATCCGTAGCAACAACAAGGAAAACCAGCCTTGCCATGCAACAAAGGCCTCAACGCTCCCCCACATGTCAAACCAAGTGTGAGCTAGGTCATCCTCTGCCCTTATCCTGCTCATTACGAAACAAAGTGTACAACCAACCAACCAAATCCCTAGATCCCACAGCTAGAACAGTTGTGGCTTTGTCCTAACTGATGTTGGCACCAACCTGTACCATGTCTCAAGTCCCTACGTGCAATCAATATATGGACTCCCTACATCGCGAACCAATCTGGTACGTGCAAAACTGCCCTACGTCGGCCATACCATGCAGTGGGATCTATCATCCTTCCTCCTGAAAGCGCTCCCCAATACTGCCTAGAGTCTAAACGTTTGTCTGCAAGTAAGGTCCACCAATCGTTGTAAATGCTCCTGAGACACCTTGGAACGTCTTGCCAAAAAGGGGTCATGCATCTACCTGAGCGTGGGCACAAGGGTGGTACAAGTGCTAACTCTGTAGAAGATCGAACTACCCCTAAGCCTTCATCTGTCAACTTGCACCTTGACAATATGCCACAGCTGGAAAGCCTCTCTCCCAACGCACCGCGTCTTGTCCAATTGTCTCGGATGAACCTCTTGGGTCTTGTTGCTCGTGATGAGAGTCAAGAGACAATATCCAAGCCCCCTATGTCAATGCGGAATGTTGGAGAGTGATAAATGGAAGCTCACGGTTGATCCTGTGATTAGCTCGCTCTCCAAATCTAGGTGTGCCAAACCCAATGGTGTGTCTGATGTCCCTGTAAGGAGATCTCTCTGGTGGCAAGACTCCAACAACCTGTTGTGCATTATCGTGCTCTGTTGCACACAAATACGTACCCCTGCACTCCTCTGCATAGCATTGAACTTCGTGACACAACTCCATGCACCATTGGATACCAACGCTCAATGTCGTTCCACGTACTATAGCACATCCCATATGTGCACGTGCATCCACCACTATGCTAGTACACCCACCATGATGTGATCTACACCTCCTCATCTACCCAAGTACACTTGAGTGGCCCAACTCCTCACATGGAATTGGGAATAACGCTACCGT
Source organism: Pinus taeda (assembly GCA_000404065.3). Classification (NCBI taxonomy): domain Eukaryota; kingdom Viridiplantae; phylum Streptophyta; class Pinopsida; order Pinales; family Pinaceae; genus Pinus; species Pinus taeda. The sequence goes on along the minus strand of APFE031533849.1, from coordinate 112,924 downwards.
GTCGAACATCGGTAGCTTCGGTGCCCAACACATCAATGCGAGAGCAACGTCTCAATATGATGCCCTGTTTGGTGGCATGTCAATGCCACCTCCACCTACAAACTCCTGCCAAAGTAGGCTAATCACCCTATGCCCCCAAGCATGATCAATATGCCAAGATAACTCATGAAATTTGTCTGCTCCCCTGTCAAACCATCTTGTCACTAGTGTTGATGGAGATCTCAAAGTGTATGGGCGCTCGATCACTAGATCCATCGCATTGCTAATACCATCAAACCAAACCCATGTTGTGGCAAGGAACCCCATGTGGATCCCAACAACAATCTAGCCCCCGGACTCCTATGGTAACCCATGGCCCCTGTTGGACTATGCCCTTGGCCATGAATAGATCCAAACACCCAGACTGCATCACTGGGTACCAACTCAATACCTCTTGCCATCGTATCCCAAAAAAGGGATCAAAAAGGCACAAACTCCTGTCGAAGGAACAAGCCCTCCAAGCTCATGCGGTGTCATACTCAGCTCATTTTGCTCAATCCTGCTGACCTGCTCATCCCTAAGGTCTGTCTAGAAAACTCTGCCTCTGTCAATCCAATGCACAGGGGTGGGCTAATAACGCTGTAGGACCCGTCAACGTGCCTCTGAACTAAACTGTGTTGAAATCACAATGTGTGCTCTTTATGTTGACCCTCGCCAATGGCTAGCCCAAATGATAGTTGCACATACTCCTCCATCATGGGCTCAACATGAACCTCCAACTGCTCCTCCATAAACATCCCAATATGCAAGGCATTCTCACCAGTCAGTAGTAGGTGGTTGTCGTCCTGAGACTTGGTCATGGACCTAGATGCCTCATCAATGGATCCCTCAACAACAGATGGCACCTCATCAACGGTGGACACCTTTGTGCCTCTTGGCACCTCATCAACTAAGGATGTCTCCTGGCACTTCATCAATTTGTTGTGTGCTGCTATCACCTAAAAACTCAAACACTACCCCGAACACCTTATTAATGCATACCTCAACAACGGATGCCACCTCCCCAATGGTGGACACCTTTGTGTCTCCTAGCACCTCACCAATGGATGGCCCTATGGGTGTATGCTCTATTCTTCCCCACAAGATGTCAATCAGAGCTATCAAAGGAATCTCAGACAAGGGTGATTCCTGCGTCACACTAGGTATATCTACATGCTCCTCACAACCTTGCGTGCCCTCGGCCTCATGCTCAACCTCCTCCCAAGGCTCCTCATAACTAAAGGCAGGTCTCCACCAGCAAAAGTGCCCCCTGGTCTTACCCTCTAACTATCCTTGTCCTATCTTCTCCTTTTGAGGAGTTTCAGTGCCCTGATTCTGTTGACTTCCCCACATGGTGTAAATGGTTGCACCCCCACGGTTTGCACACCTCTAGTGTCTTTGTTGAAGTATGAGCATGGATCAAGTTCGTCACCCTCCTCAACTGAGCCAACCTCTCATTTTTCCAGCAGATTCTACCACAGAATTCATGCATACTAAATCTCCCTTGAGGCATGGGTTGTCCATGGTTTAAACCGTCATTCTGCATACATGCCAAAATCTTCCATGATCTTGCTGGCTACCGTACAACAAGCCAAGATCATGCTCTGATACCATTGTAATATTCCAAATGGAAAAATATTGTAGATAACATAAGCAATGAACTAGCTACAGCTACAAAATTTAGAAATGCACAACCATACACATTAGAACACGGAAATATGGGCAAAAACTCCTAGTCATTGTATTAATTTTGATAAATATGAGTACAATAAATGAAATCAAAGGAACCTAGGCTTGCTACTGCAAGCTATGGAAAGAACCCGGGAGTGACTACAATGCTCAAATATTGGAAAGATCCCCTAGGAAGAACTATGCATGCCTAGGAAGAACAACTCTCTGTTGCTAGAAGGAAACCGAAGGACTACTCTAAAGAATGCCCGGAATGAACTAAAACTATGATGGTGGCCTCCTCACTAGATACCCGGCAAGACCCAGAAATATCTCACGAACCTATGTGGTGGAAATGGTTCTAGGGTGAACTGCGTCCTCCAACAATTTATGATGTTGGCAACTCGATGGAAATAGGAATTCTACCCTCGGAAATTCTCAAAAAAATCTGCAAAATTAATCCTAGCCTCCTCTCACCAAACCCCAAAAAAAATTGAGCATTGTAGTCACTCCTGGGTTCTGGCCCCACAGTTTTGATATTACTAAATTATGCCCCAAATCTACCACAGGAAATTTCTCTCAGCTCTAGCTAGTTCTCCACTGATAAATACCTCCTATCTCTAGCCCCTATCTCTCCACAAATTCTTCTCCCTTCTTCCCTTGCGCAGGCTAAGCCAGAAACCCCTGCGCAATGTTCAGAGTGACAAAAATGGCTCCTCAAAATCCCTGCCTCACAGCGCAACAAATTCGCTGCAAAATCTCTGGCAATGTGGGAAAAACTCCTGCAAGTCGTCCAGAACTCTGGCAATCTATAGTTGATCTCAATTGGGGTGCTTCAAACAACTTTTGTGCCCAAAGGAAATACACACCAGCTAGAAATGATCTGCAATTTAGCTCCTTTGGGAGTCCTAAGATAGACTTCTCTCTACTCTCTTAGGGTGACACTCGGGGTTCACCGAAGGTAGAGGTGGAATTCTTGCTTGGGAATCCCTCATGCTAAATAGAAACGATTGACTTGGCTAAACAACTCAAGAAAACTTGTGTTCAAAAGTTGAATTGTCAAAAGATGCAAATGAAGGCCTCTTCTCCTTATTTATAATTGTTGGCCTCCTTTTCTCCCCTGGTGGCCCCCACTCTTCCTCTCTCCTAATTCGCACTGCCTCCTCTTTTCTCTCTCCGCCAAGAGTGTGAGTTCCCTTCTTGGGCCAAATTTCTCTCTCTTGTGTGCCCCATGTTCCACTAGAGCTACAATTTCCCTTTTTCCTCCTAAGCCCCAATGCTAGAATTGCCTCCTCTTCCAAAAATTGTCTCTAACGCGTAAAATCAAAATTGGGGATATTACACGTTGCCCTTGAACTGTGCCCCTGATCCTCAATGTTAGATAATTCGGAACTCCCCAAAGCGAAGCAATAACTCCTCTTATAGGTAGTGGCGGCCCCTCTCCTCTAAGCGATGAGGGTTGTCGTCCTCCCATAGTCTATGGGACACAATTACCTCCATTCGTCTTCAACTCATCCATATCCTTCGGCTCACTATTAGAAAACACCTCTATGTGTTGGGCCTTGCCCTTGGTGTATTGGTGCCCATGGCTCCTGGCAAGTAAAGCATAGTTTCCTCCTCCAGAGATCTCTCTTGATCTTATCATCCAACTGTCCTTGCCTTGTCCACTACTTCTGAGGAGGTCGAATGTCCTTACCTTTCTAGGGAAAGGTAAGCTTGGGAGGTACAGGTGTCCTGGTCTTCAGAACCGCATCAAGCATGTCTCAGGTCCGATTAATAGCATCCTACAATGATATCAACCTATAAGCTAGCACCCAACCACGAAGTGGCTCTGCCATCCCCTCAATGAATAACATCATCAGCCTCGTCTTTGAGATCTCAGAGACCATGACAGCTAGTCCTTAGAACTTCGTCATGTATGCCTCAGCGCTGCTTGTCTGCTTCAGGTTGGCCAACTCCTTGAAGTGTGGCTCGAGATCCTTCCTGGCAAACCTCTCCACCAATCTCCACATAAACTCAGTATAGGATGTGATCAATGCATGCCCTAGTGTGACCAATCCATGATACCACCACTCTTGCGCATCTCCCACCAAGTGAAGTGGGGCAAATATGATCGCCATTATCTCCCTCATGGGGTTCAGGTGGAGGTATGTATCTAACTTCTGAATCCATGCTTTGTGCAAACTCCTAGTTGATCCATCAAAATATGGCAATGTTACCTTCCTTACTATCTTTTGAGCATCCTGGTGTTGTCCTCCTTGAAAGGAACTCCTGTCCCAGATCCATACTTTCCTTTAGGTGGCAATAGTCCCTAAACAATAAAACTCGCTAGACCAGGGGATCTAATGTCTCATACTCAACAACCCTATCGGTAAAGGATCTCATTAGCTCATCATATGCATCTCGTTCACTCTCTCTCTTTGGCTCCTCAAGGAAACTAAGCATTGTAGGTCTCATTGTTTGGCCATACATGTGGGTACTTTGTTTGTTTGTGCGTGCATGCACATGACTGCCCTCTCCAGTCTGGGACCCTCCTTCTCCATCATTGGATCCTCCTTGCGGCCTTCCTTGCATGTTCTACAACTGCAACCCACTCATATCCCTCATCATGTCTATAACCTGTTGATTCTATGCCATCATCTGCTAGTTTGATATCACTAACTCCTCCAATAAGGGGTCTCTAGCATTCTGCGTTGGCTGCTTCTTGCCCTCTCTGTCACCCATATTTTCTCTAACGTTGTCAAGCTCTGTATTGAAAAAAGGATCAAGTGCTTCTTTTTCTCTACCACGACCTCTTCCTCTACCTTTGTCGTTGCCTCAGTAACAATAAGACTGCACCACCAAAAGGTTGTGTCATCACTTGCTCTTGTGCCATAGGTGTGGGAACTCTGTAGGTCTCATTGTCTAGCCATAGTTGTGGGTACTCTATTTGTTTGTGCGTGCATGCACATGACTTCCCTCTCCAGTCTAGGACCCTCCTTCTCCATCATTGGATCCTCCTTGTGGCCTTCCTTGTATGTTCTACAACTACAACGCACTCATCTCCCTCATCATGTCTATGACCTGTTGATTCTACGCCATCATTTGTTGGTTCGATCTCACTAACTCCTCCAACAAAGGTCTCTAGCATTTTGCATGGGCTGCTTGTTTCCTCCTCTTGTCACCCATATTTTCTCTGATGTTGTCAAGCTCTATATCGAAAAAAGGATCAAGTGCTTCTTTTTCTCTACCACAACCTCTTCCTCTACCTCTGCCTCTACCTCGGTAACAATAAGACTGCTCCACCAAAAGGTTGTGTCATCACCTACTCTTATGCCCACAGCAAGCAAAGAACATGCTCTAATACCATTGTAATGTTCCTAACTAGGAAATACAGTGAATATCAAATACATGCACTAAACTACAGCAAAGAATTTCACACATGCAAGCACAAATTCACACATGCAAGTATAAATCAATGAACCATAGAATAGGAGCCATAAATATGAGTCGTTTTATTAAACTTCAAAGCTGCAACGAAGTACAAATGGAGTGGAATGATAGAACATGGTCCTGCTACTACAAGCATGCAACGCCCAAGTGAAAATAAAGTGAAATCTCCAATTGAAATGGCTAAATCTAGCAATTTGCACTGCCCAGAAATTTCTATTGCTGCTACTGGAGGCAATCTGTGATTTTGGCCCTCAAATTCTGCTCCAAAAAATCTATAAAAAAAAATAGCTACAAGCTCCTCACACCCAATCCAACAAAACCCAAAAATCTTTTGGGCTAAACACGGTTGACCTGAAATGCCCAAAATAGCATGAAAATCCTAGCCAATTTGCTCTACACTTGGCCGAAAATTCTATTACAAAGTAACTCCAATTTCCTCCCTCAAGCAACTAGAAAAGCCCAAGAAGGAGAAGAACTCTTTGCACTATATTGTGCCCAAAAACCCTTATGAAAGCCCAAGAAGGAGAAGAATTCGGCCCAGTGAAATGCCACTATGCCAGCCCTGGAAACTTGCACCAATCTCCTTGTTTCTCCAAGTGAGAATTCCCTGCAAAAGCCCGGACCTTATAATCAATTGAGCTGCTCATACAAATCTCTCCAAATTTTCCTTCAGTGCCTTAGGAGAACGAAATCTTGAGTGAAATCCCTACATTCAATCCAATGGAAGCCCTATAATAGACTTCCCAAAGCCTCACTAGGGAGGCACTTGAGGTTCTCTGAAATGAGGGTGAGTTCCACTTGAAACACTTGAGCTAAACATCTCTGCACAACCTCCAAGACACAGTTTGATCTTCAAAAAATAGATGAGCAAAAGATGCAAAAAATGGAGCCCCCATGTGCTATTTATAGATGTTGGTCCCTTTCTCCTTGGGTGGTCCCCTCTCTCCACAAGTTTGAACTCCCTTCCTTTCTCTTTCCTTCTCCAAGTGTGAATTTCTCCAGCGGGTCGAATTTTTCTTTTTGGTGGTCCCCACATTCCTCTTAACCAAAAATTATTTCCTTTTCTCTAATGTTTCTTTCTCCAAAAATGAAGTGAGTGGCTCCTCAACCCACTTTTCCTAAGTTTTATTTGCCAGAATACTTTATAATGCCAAAATTGCAAAAATGCAAAATTTACTTAGCAAAATGAACTATTGGGGACATGATTGTAAGGAAGTTGGGATTAAGAGGCAGCTAATGGTTCCCTATAATCCTCAATAGATTGGAGTAACCAAAAGAAAGAACAAATCTATAGAAGAGTCCATGAAGGCGGAGTTACATGATCAAGATGTACCGATGTTCTTGTGGGGAGAAGTTGTCAAGACAACTATCTACATCTTGGATAGAAGTTCTTATAGACTTCTAGAAGATAAGAGTTTCGAGGAAGCATTCACAGGTCTGAAACCAGAAGCTGACCATATGAGAATCTTTGGTTGTCCGGTGTTCATACATGTACCCAAGGATAAGAGAAACAAGTTAGAGCCTTCCAATAAAAAGGGAATATTTGTTGGGCATAGTGAATCATCAAAAGCCTATAAGATCTATGTTCCAGGGCAATGACAGGTGGAAATAAGCAAAGACGTGACTTTTGATGAAGATGCGACTTGTTGGAAATCCAGAGAAGAGCACTCACACACTAAAGATGAAGAGAAGAAGCATGTGGCTCCTAAAGAAGAGGTTACAAGTCCTCCCTGATCCTCCAGTCAGCCTTCCAACTTCGAGGAAGCAACTACTTCACAAGTGTGGAAGAATGCAATAATGGAGGAATACCAATCTATTATGAAGAACTATGTTTAGGAAATTGTTCCAAGACCTAAAGGAATGTTTGTGGTAACCTCAATGTGGATTTACAAGATCAAGCACGCAACAGATGGGAGCACTAACAAATGCAAAGCAAGATTCATGGCTAGAGGATTCTCCCAGAAAGAGGGAGAAGACTATGATGAATTTTTTGCACCAGTTGTGAGGTACACCACAATTCGATCTCTTGTCTCTCTTGCTTCATTTATGGGATGGAAGCTTCATCAGATGGATATGAAGACTGCATTCTTCAATGTGTAATTGAGGAAGAGGTGTACCTAGAGCAACCACAAGGTTTTGAGGTTCATGATAGAGAATCTCAAGTGTGTAGATTAAAGGTCTTGTATGGACTCAAACAAGCTTCTGACGAGAATTGGTTTCTCTAAAAGTGTTGTTGATCCAAATCTCTATATCAAGGTTGTAAAAGGTGAGTCAGTGATACTGCTATTATATGTTGATGATTTGTTCGTGACCAGTGTAGAGCATCTTATTGCTTACTGTAAACGGGAGTTGGCCTCTGAATTTGACATGAAGGATCTTGGCTTGATGCATTACTATTTGGGGTTGGAAGTCTGGCAGAACCCTAGGTAAATCCTTCTTGGACAAGGAAAATATGTCATCAAGATCCTCAGAAGATTGGCATGATGGAGTGCAAGCCTATGGAAACTCCTATGGTGACGAACCTGAGAAAGTTGAGAGATTTTGCATCTAACCTGGTGGATGTGTCCATATATTGGAAGTTCATGGGAACATTGATGTATTTGGCAAAAACCAAGCCACATATTTTCTTTGCAGTAAACATATTGAGCCAATTCCAAATGGAACCAAGACATGACCATTGGATTGCAGCAAAGCATATATTGAGATATTTGTGTGGTACTATTGACTATTGTTTGAGACATGCTTTGAATGGTAGATACAGCTTAGGGATATATGGATTCTAATTGGGCAGAGGGTGCGAATGACAAGAAGAGCACATCTAGTGTATGCTTTAGTTTGGGTTTTGCTATCATATCTCGAATGAGCGAGAAGCAAACCTCTGTCGCACTCAGTACTGTAGAAGCAGAGTATCTTGCAACTTGTTTGGCATGTTGTGAGGGAGTATGGCTTCGGAAGCTTCTCCCTAGAGTGTTCAACCATATGCTAGAACCAACTTTGATGTTTTGTGATAGTCAAAGTTGTGTGAATCTAACAGACAATCCAGTGTTTTGTGATAAGAGAAAGCATATTGAGATCAAGTACCACTATATTCGTGATATGCTACATAAGGGAGCGGTGAGGCTCCACTATATCTCCACTAATGAGCAAACAGTTGAGATTCTAACAAAACCTATGTCTCGAGCAAAGTTTGTATACTTCAGAGACAAACTTGGCCTAGTGGAGAACTCTATCAGTGAGAGGGAGGGCATGGGTCAGACTGTTGGTAACAAAAGGAGCTTGACCTGGACTATTTGTTGAGAAATCAACAGGGCAGCAAATTAGGGTTGATTTCTCTTACTTGATAATTGCTTGTGAATATGTGTTGGCTTCTTATTACTTTTATTATGTTCTCATCATCAAACAATTAACAAAACATAAACCATGAGGATCACAAAAGACAATGAACACAAGACATAGGCTACAAATCCATGGCAAAACCCCACAAGGGGAAAAACCCAACCAATCTTCCCTTCTTACATAATCATATCAAAGTGAGAAATCCAAGACCCAAAAACCAAGACCAAGACCTTCCACAAGAACCAAGTCAGCCCTACTTCAAGCATTCCTAAACTAAGTCAAGTCCAATCAAGTCAACAAAGGTCAAAGCTCTTCAAATCAAAATTTTGAACTTGTAACTTCGCAGAGTTGCCCCAGCACCTTCACAGAAGCAGAATTTCGACCTTGTATTTGTTGTTTTACCATGATCTTGATGACTAGGATAGAATCTCAAGTCACTGACGCTACCAAACCAAGAATCACAATGAAACTACTTTGCACAGCAAAATATAAACAACAGTAAATCTACTAGTGCACAAAATATAGACAATTTTTTACACAATTTTGCACAATAACCCAACTTCGTTATATTGATCAAACTGAATTATACAACAATCTAAGGCTCTCGTACCAGGGATAATGACCCACAAATATCCACAAGTACAAGAATACAAAACTGGGGCATATTGTCATTCCATCGACAACCAAACTACCCTCAATAAGATACTCTGACCATCTGGCTGATGTAGCGCACTCTCTCAACTCCTCTCGGTCATACCATGTACCTGTCTGGTCCTTCGCCTCCCGATCTACAACACTTACCTCTACCAATGCCCCAACAAGTCCATCTGGCCACAGAATCTTTGCTATCCAATCTGCTCACTAGTTGTGCCTTAGTCAATCAAGGGCACAACACATCGAGACTCCTATTGAGTTGTTCACAACTCCGTTTGTGAACAACTTACAACTTCCCACTATTGCTCCTCAACTACTCAGGGACTTAAACCCACTATAGTCTTCATGCGCTTCTCCAATGAAGACTAACATAGGGCACGAAGGACTGCCACCTATAACTGCAAGATGTCCATCTCCCACAATGAACACGAACTAGGAGGACTGCCCATCATTTGTTGTAGATGTCCTTCTCCACATACAAGTCTAAAGCTACTCAAAACTCCTCCTGGATGATCAAACCCTCGAGCTCAACAATTGCCACTCTAGCAACCACCAAAGTCCATGAAAATGGTGCACAACAGGCTCCAACTTGGGCACTATCACACTGCCCTCCAACAGACCATAAATGCCCAATCCATTGTCCACAATTGGTCCAGCTCACGCTTCCCTCCAACAAAACCCGAGTGACCAATCCTTGTTGTAGCATCTGCTTCTAGTTAGGGCATCCAAACATCTACGAAAGCCTTCCTCTCGGCTACCAACAGAATTCACGAATTGTCCTCTTTAGGACACTCATCCTCAAGCATTCAACCATCATCAAGGAGTCATCTACAACATACTGTTGTTGGCTCCTTGCCTTGGGTTCTGCGCAATCTCTAAGCTCTGGTTAGGGCATCACAACAACCCTAATTCTGCTCCAAGTAACTCTTCCTCCCTGTCCCACTAGGTTTCCCTTCTTTGTTGCCTTCTACCCTTCTTCATACACTATTATAGGCCCCAAGACTCCACCTCAGAACTCTTGCAACTCCACGGATAGCTACAACAAGGGTCTTGGCTTACTTGGACAAGAAAATACCGTTGTTTGGGTTGCGGCCTATACTTGATGACTGCGGCTAGGAGAGAGGTACTAAGCCAACCCTCTCAGCCCTTCTACAAGTCCTCCAACAGCGTTGTACCTACAACACTTCTCTGCGGCCCTTAAACAGAGACAAAATACTCCTCCAAACCTTCGATCCTCAAAGCTTGGAGTACCTCCCAAGCTACATACCTCAACAGTAATTCGCAAAGTTGCCCGAGTATTTCGCACGTGTGAACAAAGATAGACAAAAGTTCGATTTTTCTTTCTTCTTGACCTTCGCTCTTGCTGACCACTCTATGTCAACAACCCCATAGCAATACACCCCTTTTTTCTCAAAAGGGATCTATCATGTTCGAGTGTTCACGCCTTCCAAATTTCATCATTAGACGACAGTTTTGTAACGGTGTCAACCCATTCTGCATGTGTATAATGTAAATAATCCTAGTATGACCATGTTTGTATGTAACAGCCTAGGAAAACCTATGGTTTTGGCGATAATCTCCATTCTAAGAGGTTTTTTGTCTCACTAATTCATCTAAGTCTCTAGACACAAATGATTGGCAAAATTTTTCCCTCCACTCTTACCCCAAAGCTAGAATGGATTTTGTCGCTAAGATCTTAGGCGAGTCCTAGTGCTTTAGATCAAGTCTATTTACAAGTGATTTGGGAATAATCCTAGCTAATTGGCTAGATTATTTTATTACAAGTCACTTGGTCTACTGGATTATATTTTGTGTCGCAGAAATAGTTATTTTTTGAGGATCTATAATGAATGAGTTTTCCCCCTCCATGTATTGAAATGGAAATTCTTGATGTAAAAGATATTTAGAGTGTGGTCCCTCAATATTAGACACCATGGCTAAGTATTAAAGAGTTGGAAAAATAATTATTCCCCTCATAAGTCAATTAATTAAATTTTCTGGCAAAATTAAATTTAAACCCTAAGCCAGAAATTTAATTAATTTTGTGTCCTAGATAAAATTAAATTATCCAATGGTGAAATATGTAGGTTTTAAAGAAGTTCATTTTTGGAGGTCCCTAACCAAGGGTATATTGAAGAAATCAAGAAATTTTGGACCCTGTGCCTTGGTGGTTAAGTCAAAGTCAAAATTTTGAGGAAATTAACTATAAATAATTAATTAAAAATCAATTAATGAAAAATTCGATTTTTCCTCAAAAATTAAATAATTTTGAGGATGATGATTAAAGATTAATTAAATCTTTATCAACAATCAAGATTAATTTGACAGCAATCAAGCCAACTAGCCATTGGAGATTTTACCTATAAATTAGAGGTCGGTGTCAGTCTATCTTTCCATCCGATCTTTGAATCATGTACCAAGCTCTCAATCTCTCTTGTATACTTTTTGGAACTAATGCAAAAGCCTTTGCGGTTTTCAATGTGCGCTAGTGTTCCTCTTCATGAATCTACGGTAACATTGTTTTAATTTTTGCTTAATATTATGTGAACACTGAAAACTATCAATCAATATCTCTCTTAGAATGATCTGAATACAGGTACCTTATTCAGTTTGTTGGAATCTAGGGTAACATTTTTAATTTTGATTGAAGTAGCAAGTATCTCTATTTCTTCATAATATTATTGTTGTTCTATTTCTCTACTCGGTTTGATAGTTGATCTAATGTTTGCAAAAGATCTCTCAGGTTTTCATTGAGCGTTTGGGAATAGTCCTCGGTTTGAACCAAACAACTCTCAGTACATATTTTCTAAAGAGACTACTTCATATAAGCCCCAGAGTTTATCTAACGATTAATCTTTTTTCTGCAGGTTTGTTTTGGGGCTAGTACCTCTCTAAAATTTCAAAATCTTTTAAATATTTTGTGGAAAAATTGATATCTTTGGCTATTAAGAGCCTTAGATTATTAGATCTAGAAGCAAAGTTGGACTCATACTCCTCAGATCTAATAGATCTGCAACTTTTGTGCATAGATCTTTAAAATATATATATATATATATATATATATATATATATATATATATATATATCTTAAAATTTGCTAACTTGGGTTTTTGGGGTTTTTATTCATTTTGTTTTATATCTGGGTTCTGGGTAATTTTGTTTTCATTTTGCAGGTGCAGATCTTAAGGAAAAGTTTAATTTGAAGCCAGCCAGACCTAGACCTTGAAGGGAAATATCTCACCTCAATACCATTTGGCAGGGACATTATTCAAAATTATTTTCAATCCGAGGGTTTCAAATTCAGATGTGAGATTTTCTGAGAGCAAATTTTAAAGCAGGAATATATTGATTTGAAATTTAAAATTTTTGGGTTCGTTCTGAGGTTCTTGGGCTACCATTTGTTACCCTGAAGCCCTTTAAAATTTCATTGTTCCTTCTGTCTGTGTTTTCTTTTGATGTGTTTTTCCTCTTCAACACCCTTCTCCTCTGCGTTTTTCTCCCTTCTATCTGCAACCCGATTTACCTTTTCTCCCTCACACTTCATCCTTCTGCGTCGACTTTTCCTCTTTACCCGTCCCCCTCTCCTCAGCGTGTTTAATTTCCCTCTTCGATTGCATGCTCTCCTTTCCCTAAGCCACAGCTTCGGTTCCCTCCCCATGAGCTCATCCCTCTTCCCCGTGTCCTCTTTATTGTCTCCTCTTTTCCGCGTCACTCTCCTCTAGCGGTTGTTTCTTTCCTTTCCTCCTTGCTACTCGACCCATTTTCCTTGTTCTAGCCCGCAACCCTCAGTGCTACCATCTCCCTATCGTGGCTCTCCTTCTAATCATTGTTCCTTCGATCTGCAAACTCCTCTTTTGTGTTTCCTTCATCCGCCACTCTTCTTACCTGCATACAAACATTCGATTTACCTTTCTAATTTCCTCTTTTGATTTTTCTTTTTATCGTTTGCTTTAACTTTCCGTAGGTTTTAGTTTTTATAACACAAAAATTCGAGTTTGCTTTTCATTTTTTACTTTTTGTTTTGATTTTGTTTAAATCCAAAAGAAAGCTTTAAAAAGAAAAATCAATTTTCATTTGTTGCTTTTAACGTTTTAAAAAAAGAATTAAATCGAAAAAGAAGGCTTTAATATTTCAAATTGAAATTTTTTAGGTTGCCTTTGGCCCATTAAAAATTGAATAAAACATTTTGCCACATTAAAATTTTTATTCATAAGACTTAGCACATTAAATTTGTCGAAGAAACAATTAAATTCTTAATCTAAAGTTCCTTTTTGGGGCTTTTGTGATAAGGGTTTGGGATTTTTTAATCTTAGAAGTGAAATCTTTTAAGGGGTAAATTTTTTTTCTCTATAGTCAAAGCACATTTAAATATTTTCTATATCTCTAAAGTTTGACTATACAAAAGCAAGAATTTTTTCTGGACTAGGGTCACTTAAGAAAAATAATTTTAATTCTGGAATTATTTGAAGTGTCTAGCATTTGAATTTCATGGTTCTACATGGTAATAAATTTTTGAAATTTAATTGCTAAAGTATTTTGCATGCTAAGATTTCGAACATTTTCTTATGCTTCACATCTATTGAGATTGCTCGTCGTTAAAGTAATTCTAAGCGTGGTTTAATTACTTGAATTATTGAATATTTATTGCCTATTAAACTTTTGAGAATTCTTCAAGTAATTTTTAAGTATGTTTTCATGGAACTGTGGTAAATTGCATATCTTTCATTTTTTTAAACTAAGTATTTTTTAGCATCTATTGGCATTGCTATTAAATTGTGAAGAGGCTTTTGTTCTCTTTTAGCTATAATTATATTAAAAAGATTTGAAGTAAGCTTGTGGTTTAATTGTGATATTGCTGAGAAATTTATCTTTTAGTCTTTGTCTACTAAAGTGAACATTTCATTTTGGTGATTAAGGCTTTGATAGATCACGACATAAGCGTTTTCAACCATTGAATCTAACTTCATCTCATCTTCCAATCATCTCGTGCATTTGCATATTAAGTTAGTTCTGCATAATTAAAATTTAATTCCAAGCATAAGCTTGGTCGATGGAACGATAGGTACCCATCCATCTTTGCTTGAAAAACCTACTTTTAATAACATTTAAAATGATGACCTTGCAGTCGTCAGAGCCACAGCTCTCTGCAATGCCAAAGGCACCGGGTATATTAGATTTTTAGGAGAGGTACCTTATCTTCTCTCTGACACGTACTACGGAATTAGGCTCAATATGGAAAGGATCGAACGGTTAAAACTTAGATAGGCATTTAACTAAAATTAATCCAAATTCCTACATCTCACATTATTTTTAGGATTTGCACTTCATATAAGATAGTTATTCATTCAAGCAGCAAGTGCAAATCAATTACTTGGTCCTAAATTTCCTAGAAAGATAGTTGACTCCATAAGGCCCTAGTATCAATTGCTTAAATCTAATCAAATCCTATAAGTCTTGCTAAATCTAAATCAAGTACTTGGTCGCTTGACTGTGTCTCCCGAATTGGTTGGTTCCCAACTAGTTCTCCTTCGTTTCATTTCCGTAGGGTCTACCCCCTTTAGCCTGCTATGGGGAGACAGCTTAAACGGAGAGATTGGGGATCAGGATGACAACCCCCAATCTAAGTCGTTGTTGTGGTTCCTAGACATTCTGTGCAACAACATTTTTTGGCGTTGTTCTCGAGGATAGATTTTTTTCTGCCCTTGGTCCTCACGACATTTTTCTAATCATTTAATCTTTTCCACCATTCATTTAAGCCCATCAACTGGCACAACATTTTTTGGCGCCATTCCCGGGGACCAATTTATTGGACCTTGGCTTTATGACATTCATCTTCATCTATTCAATCTTTTAATCATTTCTTATCCCATCAACGCCACTATTATGACGCCATTATGTTTCTTCATCTTTTCATCACCTTATCTTTCGTCATCTCGTTAATCCTTTGATTTGCACTTTTAGCACCTGGACATTTCGGTTGATTTCTTGTTTGGGTGGCAACTCCACTTATTCATCCATTATTTCTTAGACAAGAAACCCTCCTTGTATCCCTCTATTTCTCCCTGACTAACCTTTCGATTTTTTCCTTTTGGTTCTTAGAGCTAGATTCATGTTCAAGTGGCGACCCCACTTCTTTCATTTCTTACAAGAATTTTTGCTAGAAGCTCACTTCTTGGGGATCTCTTGATTTTCTTGAACAAGGGTCTCTCTCTTGCATCCATTTGGTCCCTCCTTTCCGTTTAAGCAAGCCATCAGGGATGACTTGTTTGCCCTGTGTCATTTTACTAACTTTCTTCATGATTTTCCAAAAGATGCCATTAATAAATTGCCTTCGTTCAAGGGTAATAACGCAATCACTGATGCAAAACATCTATTAAAGTTTGGTCGTTGTATGATAATATATTGTAGGCCTTCACAGTATAATTATGAAGATGTCAAGATGTGGCTCTTTGTCCTTTCCTTGGAAGGTGTTGCTAGAAATTGGTTTCATAACTATCTTGATAATTTTTTCACTTCTTTACAAGACATCATCGATGCTTTTAAAAATAGGTATGAAGATCAAGGTGGCTCGCCTTGTGCCCCTAGTACTACGCAGTGTTGAAATTTCTAAGTCTGACACGTTAGAAATCCCTACTACATTATCTGGTTTATTTTCTCCTACTTGTTCTTTTCATTAACAAGTTATTTATAAATATAAATACAGAAAATAAACACAAATGCAGCCTTAACTCATATGCAGATCAACAACCGAAATAACTAAGACAAACACACAAGGGGAACACTTATATTTTTGGACAATCGTCCCCAGAAAAAACCCAATGCGCAAAAACTGGTGCAGCAGATATGAGGGTTTTATTATTATGCAGTTTATGAATACAACTAGGGTGCCAGAAATGGCTCATCCAACGGAGAATGCCCTCGACAGTAGTACCTCTCATTGGAGACAGATATTTCGGCTGATCAATCACCGAATGAACGATCCCACAGAAACTTTGACAGCTTCCACTGTTCTACATCACTCTGATAGGGATTGTGTCACCATCTCAACTCACCAGCACTCAGTCTGCCCCACGAAAATCTCTCGATGTTGCCTCTTGGCCCTGCGTCAGCTCTGCTAGCCTCTACACAGCTACTGAAGCCTCTGCGTCAGCTCTCAGACCCTCTACGTCAGCCATGTTGGCCTATTTAGCCTCTATGTAGCTCCCAGCTGCCTCTGTGTCAACCTCTCCAAGCTCTGCGCTGTCTCTCTGGTACTATCTCTGCCTCTCTACTATGTATTCTCGGCCTTGTGCTAAATTGCCCCTCGCTGCAACAGATCACTAGCGTGATTCTCTCAGCAAACCCTACTCCAGAAAATCGAACTGACTAATCAATGTGGTGTATCTCCAGTTGACCCTCAAGCCTCCTCTTATATTTTTCCTGTTGAGTCTTCAACGGCCGAAATTAAGTCCCTAATCAACAGCTAACATTAGATTTGGCTTGATCCAGGTCATTTAGATCATTCTCACCCAATTTTATATTAATACCCATTAATATTTTAGTTTTACTAAGTTTAAACTTAGGAACCCCATTAAAAATATTAGTTATTTTAATATCTCTCCAACTGGGTGGAATTTCCCCAAACCATTTCTGGGTCTTGGAGATCTTATGTGCCTTAGCCTATTCACAAAATTTCATGGCTAGAGCACATCCGATGCTACCACAAATCAACACGCAGAAGGATGAAAGTGATCTTGTAAAGAACCCAACTATCAACAAAATATTTCAAGACAATTCTCCATATCAAAATATGCCATACTGCAGGTATTTTTAATGTTCTCATGATGAAACCAATTGTATCATTGCAAGACAAATCCATGATAGTGGAAAAGAAGAAACAAGTTGTCAAATCAGTGTCAACAATGAAAGGGAAAATGATAAGCATGTTATTAAAGAACTAAAGAAGTTGGTTAAAGATATGCACTTCAGTCAAACACAGCTGGTAAAAAACATGATAATTAATCAAGAAAAATTGATAGTTGATTACGTCAAGGATATGAGAACTTTGTACACCAAAATAGAAAAATGTGATGAGGAGATAGAAATCATGAAAATTAATCACTACGATCACATATCCACCGTAGTAGAAAAGTGTGCTCAAAAGATGGAGGCTATGAGGACTGACATACAGAATCATCATTAGAAAGAAATGAGTATTATTCAAGTAAATCATAACACAAGGATGAAGGACATGGAAGCTGCTCAAATTTCTCTTCAGCACAAATTGTTAG
The DNA here is from genome assembly GCA_000404065.3 of Pinus taeda. Classification (NCBI taxonomy): domain Eukaryota; kingdom Viridiplantae; phylum Streptophyta; class Pinopsida; order Pinales; family Pinaceae; genus Pinus; species Pinus taeda. The sequence continues at coordinate 95,546 of APFE031533849.1, read as the reverse complement.
CCATGGAGGAAAAGTAAGTGCAATTAATAAAAGATATGGAAGATAGTCAGATGTGTTTTCAAAATAAATTATTGACTATGGAGGAAATCCATGCCAAGGAAATCAATGCTATGAAACTTTTAACTCTCTAACCAAATTGATGCGATCAGAATTGAAAAGATCACTCTTCAAGATAAGCTAAAAATGATGAAAAATGCACAAGTTCTGAGACTTCGGGTTAGATCAAAGCACAAAGGGTTTGTCATGACTCACAAATCTCTCGGTCCACCAAAGCATTTCCTGTCTCATTGCAAGGAGGTTATTAAGGACAAGTCGACTTTGGTTAAGGAAGACTGAGCTTATGTATCACCATTAACAAAGTATATTCAGAATAAGATTGGGCATACTTCAGGTTCTTCAAATCTTTCATCCAAACATCTTCAAGGTCAAGACAGGAAATCTATAGTGGTCTCATTGTTGAAATCACAGCCCACCCAAAAGAAGAGCAAAAAACAGAAAAGCAGAAGGAAGCGATTTGATGTATCTAATGGCTGAGAGCAACTCGATTTTTGGATAAGACAAAGTCCTACAATATGCAGGACTGGGCATGGCACATCCGAAAAACAACCCACAGATTTGCCAGAAAGCAGGCAAATGCTTAGTATGCACTATATTGAACACATCTGATGCCACAGGGCATCCTTTATATTGTATCTCTAACCCTACACCCTGTTAATTCAACATTCCATTTTCTAGTTAGATTAGATTTACATTTCATGTTAGTAGAATAGTTAATAAATGAAGAGCTTCTATTTTCATGTGCTTAATATTATATGATGAATTTTGGATGGACGCTACTTATAAAACCTTGTGTGTTGCTTGGATGCAGATTATGGATTCTCACATTCCTCTGACGAAGCAAGGTGTCCCCAAGTAGAGACAGATGTTGACCACTCTGTGTCAACAACCCCATAGCAGTACACATCTTTTCTCGCAAAAGGGATCTATCATGTTTGAGTGTTCACGCATTTCAGATTTCATCATCAGTCGGCAATTTTGTAAAGATGTCAACCCATTCTGCATATGTATAATGTAAATAATCGTAGTATGACCATGTGTATATGTAACGACCTAGGTAAAAATATGGATTTGGTGACTATCTCCATTCTAGGAGGTTTTTTGTCTCACTAATTCATGCGTGTCACTAGAGACAAATGATTGGCAAAGTTTTTCCCTCCACTCTTACCCCAAAGCTAGAATGGATTTTGTCGCTAAGATCTTAGGCGAATCCTAATGTTTTAGAACAAATCTATGTGAAAGTGTTTTGAGAATAATCCTAACTAATTGGCTAGAATATTTTATTACAAGTCATTTGGTCTACTGGAATATATTTTGTGTCGCAGAAATGCGTATTTTTTTAGGGTCTATAATGAACGGGTTTTCCCTCTCCATGTATTAAAATGAAAAATCTTGATGTAAAAAATATTTAGTGTGTGATGCCTCATAATTACACACCATGGCTAAGTATTAGAAGGTTGGAAAAATAATTGATCCCCTCATAAGTCAATTAATTAAATTTTCTAGCAAAATTAAATTAAAATCCTAAGCCAGAAATTTAATTAATTTTGTGTGCAAAGTAAAATTAAATTCTCCAATGGTGAAATTCGTGGGTTTTAACAAAGTTAATTTTTGCAGGTCCCCAGCCTAGGGAATATCGAAGAAATCAAGAAATTTTGAACCCTTGTACCCTGTTGGTTAAATCAAAGTCAATTGTTTTAGGAAATTGACTCTAAATAATTAATTTTTAGATAATTAAAAAGCAATTACATGAAAAATTCGGTTTTTCCTCGAAAATTAAATACTTCCGTCAGTGACGATTAAAGATTAATTAAATATTTATGAATAGTCGAGATTAATTTGATAGGGATAAATCCAACTAGCCGTTGAAGATTTTACCTATAAATTAGAGGTCGGTGTCAGTCTGTCTTTTCATCCGATCTTTGAATCGTGTACTAAGCTCTCAAGCTATCTTGTATACCTTTTGGCATTAATGCAAAAGTCTTTGAGGTTTTCAACGTGCGTTGGTCTTCCTCTTCATGAATCTATGGTAACATTGTTTTAATTTTGGCTTAATATTATGTGAAAACTATCAATCAATAGCTCTCTTAGAATAATCTGAATACAAGTATCTTATTCAGTTTCTTGGATCTAGGGTAACATTGTTAATTTTGATTGAAGTAGCAGGTATCTCTATTTCTACAAAATTTTATTGTTGTTCTATTTCTCTACTTGGTTTCATGGTTGATCTAATGTTTGCAGAAGATCTCTCAGGTTCTCATTGAGCATTCGAGGATAGTCCTCGATTGGACTAGCAAACTCTCAGCACATTTTCTGAAGAGCCTACTTTATATAAGCATCAGGATTTATCTAACGATTAATCTTTTTTTTTCTGTTGGGTGTTTTGGGGCTAGTACCTCTCTAAAATTTTAAAATCTTTTAAATATTTTGTGGAAATATTGATAGATTTGGATATTAAGAGCCTTAGATTATCAAATCTAGGAGTGGAGTTGGATTCATACTCCTCAGATCTGATAGATCTGCAACTTTTGTGCATAGATCTGTAACAATATATATATATATATATATATATATATATATATATATATTAAAATTTTCTAATTTGGGTTTTTGGGGTTTTTATTCATTTTGTTTTATATCTGGGTTCTGGATATATTTGTTTTCATTTTGCAGTGCAGATCTTAAGGAAAAGGTTAATTTGAAGCCAAATCTAGACCCTGGAGGGCAAGATTTGACCTTAATACCATTTTGCAAGGACATTATTTCAAAATTATTTTCAGTCCGAGGGTTTCAAATTCAGATCTGAAGTTTTCTGAGAGCAAATTTTAAAGTAGGAATATATTGGTTTGAAATTTAAATTTGTTGGGTTTGTTCTGAGGTTCTTCGGCTACCATTTGCTGCCCTGAATCCCTTTAAAATTTCCTTGCTCCTTCTATCTGCGTTTTCTTTTGTTGTGTTTTTCCTTTTCTTCAGCTCCCTTCTCCTCTGCGTTTTTCTCCCTTCGATCTGCTGCCTATTTTTATCTTTTCTCCCTCACGTTTCATCCTTTTGTGTTGGATTTTCCTCTTTACCTGTACTCCTCTCCTCCGCATGTTACATTTCCCTCTTCCACTACGTGCTTTCCTTTCCCTAACCTACAGCTTCAATTCCCTCCACATGAGCTCATCCTTCTTCCCCGCATCCTCCTTACTGTCTCTTCTTTTCTGCAACACTCTCCTCTACGGTTGTTTCCTCCCTTTCTTCCTTGTTGCTCGACCCATATTCCTTGTTCTAGCTCGCAGCCCTCAGTGCTGCCATCTCCTTGCTGTGGCTCTCCTTCCAATCGTTGTTCCTTCGACTTGCAAACTCCTCTTCCACGTCTCCTTTCGTCGTTCTTCTTACTTTTATACAAACATTCAATTTACCTTTCTGACTTCCTCTTTTGATTTTTCTTTTTATCTTTTGTTTTAATTTTCCTTAGGGTTTAGTTTTCATAACACAAAAATTCGATTTTTTTTACGAGTTTACTTTTCATTTTTGTTAACTTTAGATAGCAATGGTATGTTCTATGCTTAAGAGTAATTTTACTTCAATTTTCTTATTAGCCCAATATCAATATCCAAATTAGCAATCACATCAACATGATAGTAAAATGTAGATAAAACATAAACAATAACAGTAGAAGACAAGCCAAGACAAGAGGACACAAGATATGGCACCAACCAGGGACAAACCCCAATATGGGGAAACCCTTTGATCAATTCTTCTTATTATTCTTCAAAAGTTCAGCACAGAGAGAGTACAATATGCAATATTCACTAGCCCAATCATAGTGAAATTTGTCCCAACTAACAGCAGCTACAAAAAGGCCTATAACCAGAAAGTCAATGTTGTTCAACAGGGTAGAATTTGACCTCCAAAACAGCTCGGTCTAACTTGGTCAACTCGGCCCCCAACAAAGGGTTAAATCAACCCAAAAACAGTCTGAAAATATCTAGTCAAACCTGGTCAACAAAATTCAACACTACAGTCAAACCATTCTATAGTCAACGTTGGTCAAACAGTGTGGTCTGCCTTGTTTTTTGTGCCCAAAAATGCGGCATGCCCAAACAAAAATAACTCTCACAAAACCACAGTTAAATTGGTCAATGTTACTGGTCAACGCTGGTCAAAAACCCTTCTTGCAACTTCGGTCAACGTTGGTCAACGCAGGAACAGAACTGCCCTTCTTCGCACATGTGGAGAGTTGCCTCAAAAATTCGTACCCCATCAATGAAGGAGAGAGAGATATGTGAATGAGTGAAGTGTCTAAATGAGGAGGCTCCTCCTATTTATATGCAATGTTGAGGATGAATAGACGTCATTGTTGGGCTTTTGAGCCTACATTAGTTCGCTGGCCGACCTTGACAATTTGTCCACAAATAAAATAAATTCATAATTCCATTTGTACATGTCAGAATGAGATGATGTTTAGATGAATCCTACACCTCTCAAAGAGACGAATCCAATAAAAAATATCAGCTGCCTCATATGAGTTGTCCAAGGTGAAGTTTGGCCCTACTTGCCAAATTTAACACTCCCTCTCAACTAGGGAGAACTTCACATGCCAAACTGTCTGACAATCTATACTATCCCTGTCTCTGCTCTGCTTTGCTCTGTTGAACCATGAAGAAAGAAGGAATGATCGAGAATGTAGCATACCATTTTCCACTGACCCGAAGTTAGTCTCCAATAATTGAATGTGTGTCATACCACTCTTAACTGACTCGAAGTCAGTTTCCATTGATCCCAGATCAATATCATACATCCTAGCATAGAGAGTATGGTAGTACACGATGCGTCCATCAGTAGTACTATGGTCCCTATCCTCATTTCCCTACTCATTGGCCAGATGAGAGGTACTTCCTATGAGTCTCAGACTTCATGGATAGGAACTACCGGCAGGAGAAGGTGAACAACTCATCCTGCTTATATGCATAGGAGAAGGTGAACCACTCATCCTATGCATATCTCAACATGGGGTATCACAAGGGAAGGTGAACCATTCACCCTGTAGTCACTCATCGCTCCAAGAAGTACCCCAAGCCCCCCAAAGTTCCCAGAGCTCAACATCCATCTCATACGAGACTCTCATAAGAGGGTCTCTCCTTGACTCCAAGTCGTTCACATAAGGTTAAGAATTTGACCTTCCCTAAGAGCTTTGTAAGAATATCTGTGCCCTGATCATCAATCCCACTATGACAGAGCCTTATTGCTCCCCATTGTACCATATCCCAAATAAAGTGGTACCTAATATCGATATGCTTGGAGCGATCATGAAACACGGGATTCTCAGAAAGACGAATCCCACTCTAGTTGTCGCAATAGATCACGATGGTATCTAGCACATGTCCAAACAACTCACTAAAGAGCTTCCTCAACCAAACACCTTCACGGGAGGTCATACTCACAGCAATGTATTTAGCCTCAGCAGTGCTCAAAGCAACCGACAATTGCTTCCTGCTCATTCGGGATATCGAAGCAGAACCTAGAGAGAAGCAACATCCAGATGTGCTTTTGCGATCCACCACACTATCAGCCCATTCTGCATCAGAGTAACCTTGGAGCCTCACATTTCCGGCAGTGTACCTTAGTCCATAAGTGATTGTGCCCCGGAGATAACTCAAGAGATTCTTGGCAGCAATCCAATGCATATGATGAGGCTCGACCATAAACTGACTCAATGTATTCACTGCAAAACATATGTCCAGACGGGAGTTCAAAAAGAACATCAGGGCCCCCATGAGTTGACGATACTCAAAAGGATTTCCCAAAGTAGCACTTCCACATAACTTCTTGAAGTTAAGTTCCATCGAAGTAGTCACAGACTTGCAGTCCACCATCCCAAATCTTTCACGTAGCTTAATGATGTATTTTCCTTGAGAAAGGAAAATCTCACTTGGCTTTTGCCAGACCTCCAACCCTAAGAAGTAATGCATCAATCCTAGGTCCTTCATCTTCAATTCGGAAGCCAACTCACTCTTACATTGATGAATAAGAGGGTCTGCACCTGTCAAAAAAAGATAGTCCACATAAAGTACCAAGATGAAAGGTCTATCATTCTCAACCTTAAAGTAAAGGTTCAGATACGCTTCACTTCTCGTAAATCCCAGCTTCATCAGATAGTTGTCGATCCTCTCATACCAAGCTCGGGGAGCTTGCTTCAACCCACATAGGGCTTTCTTCAACCTGCATATATATGTGTCTGACAATCTTGAACTTGGAACCCCTCAGGTTGTTCTACATAGACTTCCTCTTTAATTGAACCATGTAAGAAGGTAATCTTCACATCCATTTGGTGTAGATTCCATCCTTGCGAGGCAGCAAGGGCTATAATTGAACAGATAATGGTATATCGGGCAACAAGTGCAAATATCTCATCGTAGTCCACACCTTCATTTTGAGAGAAGCCTCCAGCAACAAATCCAGCCTTGAACTTTTCAGCACTTCCATCAGCTCCATGCTTGATCTTGTAGAGCCATTTCGAGGTGACAACAGGTTTGTCCTTGGGTCTAGGGACCACATCCCAGACATCATTCTTCATAATTGACTTGTACTCTTCGTCCATAGCATCCTTCCAAACTTGGTGCTTTACAGCTTCTTCGAATGTGCAAGGCTCAGATCAAACAATGGTGCCCATTGCAGTTAAGTACCCTTGGTACCTATTCAGCTTCTTACTTTCATGAAATGTCCCCCTAGGTGCAACATGTCTCTCGGCATCTTCCAGAGTTTCCCTAAGACATGAGGGTCTCCTTTTTGAGGAGGAGGGCTCATGAGTGGGTGGATCAATGGGATCCATTGGTCCTTCAACATCAGGCATTGGTTCATCATGTGGTTCTCCCTGCTTTCCTAAATTTGCTTCTTTGTCCTTCTTTGGAATAGGAAGGTTACTAATCTTCCCAAGGGCCGCATCCTCATCGAAGGTGACATCATGACTTATCTCCACTTCTCTTTAACCAGGCACATAGATTCTATATGCCTTAGAAGTTTCATTGTAGCACACAAATGTTCTTTTCTTTCCAGAAGCATCCAATCTTCTTTTCTTTTCTTTCGGTACATGAAAATATAAGGGGCAACCAAAAATTCTAAAGTGAGAAACATTAGGCTTCTTACCGATGAAAACTTCTTCGGGAGTTTTAAAGTCCAACGCTTGATGAGGGATTCTATTTTGAACATACACGACTGTGTTTGCAGCTTCGGCCCATAAGAACTTCAGAAGGCTTTTATCATGAAGCATGCCACGAGTGGCTTCTATGATAGAACGGTTCTTCCTTTCAGCAACACCATTTTGCTTAAGTGTATATGCCGTAGTAGTCTCCCTCTTAACGCCAACTTCTCTACAATAATTATTGAACTCATTTTATTCATATTCGGTTCCATTATCAGTCCTCAATATTTTGATCTTCTTCTCGGTTTGATTTTCGACCAAAGCTTTGAAAAAATGGAACCATGAGAATACTTTGTCCTTTTTCTTCAAGAAATATATCCAAGTCTTGCGAGAGAAATCATCCATAAAGATAGCATAATATAAATATACTCCCAATGAATTCACGGGCATCATACCAAATAGATCAGAATGAACCAATTGCAATATATCGGTAGTCTTGCTATCACTTGAGGGGAATGGTCCCCTTGTATGCCTTCCTTCGACACACCCCTAACAAACACCTTCATGTTCTACTTTAAATTCGGGCATACCTGTCACCATCTTCCTCACATCGAGTAGAGCCTTATAATGTAGATGAGCAAACCTTCGGTGCCATAATTCGGATTGAAGTGATGTGTTGCAAGACATAGCACCCAATGGACATCCTCCAACTTGATATAGGTTATCAACCCTAGATCCAAGTGTAAATGCATCTTTGAAATTTTTATTCCACACATGTACCTTTCCATCGACGAATGCCACCTTGAATCCTTTGTCCTCCATTGCCGAGATAGATACCAAGTTCTTCTTTAGATCGAGTACATATAGTACTTCTTGTAGATGAATGTTGTTACCTTGATTCAATTGAAGAGTAACATTCCCAACTCCCTTCACGGGATAGGTGGCATTGTCTCCAAGGATAATTTTCAAATTTGTATTCTTTTCAATCAGAATTGAAAGAGCTTTCTTATACCCAGTGAAGTGCCTTGAGGCACCACTATCAATCAACCAATTTCCCAAAGTGTCCAAAATTATTTTTTCTTGTTATCAACAACATTAGATTCATCATACCTGGTGTTTCTTGATCTCTTGGGAGGGCGACCATTTCCTTGATGAGGAGCAGTAGCATTGCTTTTTCCTTAGTTGTTGAATCTACCATTCTTTTGATTGTTGTTGCCCCTGAAATTGTTGTTGTTGTTGTGGTTGTCATCCTCATGAGGTGTATCCCTTCTATTAGGACACTCCCTAGCATAGTGGCCAAACTTGTTACAAATGAAGCATCTTCCCTTCCTTCCATTTTTCAAACCCGACCTTCCTTGACATTGCTTCTTTGAACCTGCATTGTTCTTCTTTTTAGCATGAGCGCAGAATGCAGTACAATAATTCCTATTTGAAGGCATATCTAGTTACATCATCCTTGTTTCTTCTTGAGAACGTCTAGTCGGTAATTCTTCAAAACCTGGAATCTTGTTGTTGTTAAGAATAGTGGTGTTGAACACGTGCCATTCACGAGGGAGTCCTCCAAGGGCAATGAGAGTAAGCTCCCTATCAGCAATAGCTTCTCCAATCGAAAGAATATCGTTTTTTATCTTAGTAATCCTCATGAAGTAAGATTGAATGTCTTCGCCTCTTCCCTTCTTTATATCCTTTAGCTTGTTTTTGAAAAAGAGAACTTGGTTTGCATTGCTAGATTTGAACATGCACAAACCAACTGTTAATATATCTCCTTGGATGTGTTCAAATCGGAGATGCAAGCAACTAAATTCTTATGAATAGAACCCTTGGTGATCTTCTTGGCTTTGACTTCACCTTTCTTGTACTTTGTCTTAGCAGCAACCAGTGCATTTGAAGGAGGTTTTGAAATCTTTCCCTGCACATAATCCATAACTTCTTGCTCTTATAAAGTCAAATCAAGAGACATCTTCCATGCATGATAATCACACTTATCATGAAGCTTATCATCAGACTTGAAGTGGGATGTGGAGGCCATTGAATCTTGTCCTTGATCAGTGATTACTCTTCTCACTCTTGCTTGGGTTGTGCCTTCACCTCATCTTTGATACCATGTTGATTTTAGATAGCAATGGTATGTTCTATGGTTAAGAGCCATTTTACTTCAATTTTTTTATTAGCCCAATATCAATATCTAGATTAGCAATCACATCAACATGACAGTAAAATGCAGATAGAACATAAACAATAACAGTAGAAGACAAGCCAAGACAAGAGGACACAAGATATGGCACCAGCCAAGGGCAAACCCCAATGTGGGGAAACCCTTTGATCTATTCTTCTTATTATTCTACAAAAGTTCAACAGAGAGAGAGAGTGTACGATATGCAATATTCACTTGCCCAATCACAATGACATTTGTCCCAACAAACAGCATCTACAGAAAGCCCTAACCAGAAAGTGAATGTTGTTCAACAGGGTAGAATTTGGCCTCCAAAACAGCTCGGTCAAACTTGGCCAAATCGGCCTCTAACAAACACCCAAATCAGCCCAAAAACAGTCTGAAAATATCCAATCAAACCTGGTCAACGAAATTCAATGCTGCAATCAAACCCTTCTATAGTCAACGTTGGTCAAACAGTACGATCTGCCTCGTTTTCTATGCCCAAAAATGCGGTTTGCCCAAACAGAGAACCCTCACAAAACTGTAGTCAAACAGGTCAACGTTGTTGATCAACGTTGGTAAAAAATCCTTCCTGCAACTTCGGTCAATGTTGGTAAATGCAGGAACAAAATTGCCCTTCTTCGTACATGTGGAGAGCTGCCTCAAAACTTTGTACACAATCAACGAAGGAGAGAGAGATATGTGAGTGAGTGAAGTGTCTAAATGAGGAGGAGGCTCCTTCTATTTATATGCAACGTTGAAGATGAATAGACATGATTGTTGGGCTTCTGAGCCTACATTAGTTTGTTGGTCGACCTTGATAATTTGTCCATAAACAAAATAAATTCATAATTCCATTTGTACATGTCAAAATGAGATGATCTTTAGATCAATCCTGTTGTCGCGCAAAGTGTCTAGGCAGCGCGACAATGCTCAGAGTAAGGGATGTCACTCTTGATCCTTACTCACTCCGTTTAGACTCTCTTCTAGACAAGTTAAGGGGGGTAGTCCCTAAGTAAATGGATGAGAATAGCCTGTGAAGAACAGACTCTAGTAGATTTTAATGGCAGACAAATTGATGAAAGAATCCCGATTAATTTCAGATAAATAGATTAAACGCCAATGTAAACAAGACACGACCACAAGATGAAACCAATTATAGACCAGTGCCTTTGATATTTGAATTACCCATCAATAAAACAAGTTATCCAGAACGATTTTCAATATGTGACGAAAAGTGACGATAATCCATTAAATGCCCAACGCTGTATCACGCAAGATATTCCGTATGTAAGACCATTATCGTTATTGACGAGGATCTAGATTCAATTAGTTTTATCCAACAGTCAATCTAATTCAAAACATTTATTGCACTTTGACCATCATAAAAAAAAAGCATTTAATGACAAATGACTCTAAGGAACTTTAGATTAAAAAATTTTAATTATTCCTTAGGCAATAATTTTTATTAGTAACGGAAGAATGAAAAGGGCCTAGAAAATAATAATAATTTAATGGGCCATAGGCCACATTTAAATTTTCTTAAAGTCAAAGCACAAACCCTTTTTATTTTATTTAAAAAAATCCTTAGTCAACAAAGTTTTAAAAAAAATTATGATTTTTTAAATGTTTAGGATTTTATATATTTTAGATTTCTTTACACTTTTGAAGTTTTAAAATGTTTTAATTTTTTTAGGGTTTTGGATTTTTAGTTTTTGTATATTTTATGATTTTTTTTAATTTTGGAATTTTAAATCAAAAAAAATAAATTACAAAAATTAACTCTAAACAAAATAAACAAAATCAAAATCGAACATGCTAACTACACTGACCAAAACCCTAAGGAAAATACAAAACTAAATTAAAAGAATATCATAAAATCAAAATACATGAAAGGACATGAAAGGATCGAAGCGTTAAAACTTAGATAGGAATTTAATTAAAATTAACCAAGATTACTGCATCTCACATTAGTTTTAGGATCTGCACTTCATATAAGACAGTTATTCATTCAAGCAGCAGTTGCAAATCAATTACGTGGTCCTAAATTTCCTAGCAAGATAGTTGACTCCATAAGGCACTAATATCAATTGTTTAAATATAATCGAATCCTATAAGTCTTGCTAAAGCTAAATCAAGTACTTGGTCGCTTCACTGTGACTCCCGAACTGGTTGGTTCCCAACTAGTTCTCCTTCATTTTGTCTCCCCTCCTTGGCTTGTTGTGGGGAGACAACTTAAACAAAGAGATTGGGGATCAAGGTGACAGCCCCCAATCTGAGTTGTTGTCGCAATGCCTAGACATTTTGTGCAACAACAGCGCTCTCTTTAATTTTAGCCCTTTCTTCTTTGATTTTCACTTGCCTCCTTGCTCTTGCTTGCACAGAAATCGAAGTTGCTAATGTGTGTGTCCAAATGAGGTCGAATTGCTCTCTATATATACACATTCAGGATGTCAAATTGTCCCTTTCAGGGCCAACTTGGTCTTGTAGCTACAAAATGACTGACTGTTTTGATTCAAATAAAATTATTTGTCCTTTTTCTTCCAAAATTCCAAATGGGACTTGATTCCAATACAATAGATTGACTCATGATAAATATTTTTTGACTCAATAAACCCTAGAAGCATGAAGAACATGCTTGACTAATGAAATAATAATAATAGTAATAATTTATTTTTCTTCTTTTGCTTTTATATGAAATATACAATAACACAAGTATAATGGTACTTATGAAGATCGAACCTAGTTACATTTTCCAACATTGTTGATGGGTGGACAACAGGGGTATGGCTCAAACTATTGATGACAACAGGAGCATGACCCAGGTTGTTGGTAACATAGCATGAGGGACGAACATTCTTGAATGGAATGGTCTCTATGGCTCAGACACTCGTGGATTTGGTGCCTCTTCAACATCATGACCTAGAGAGAGGCCTTGGATTTGGGACATTGGTTTCCATAGGCTTTGACCATGGGGAATGGCAAACCTGAACTAGTCAGAGTACCATGAGGTGAGGTGCCCACCAAATCATGGTGACTAATTGAGTAAGTACCATCAGTTAGGAGATCTAACTTGGGTTGCAGTACATAGTGATAATGATGTTGATGTAGATCAAGGGTATGACCTATATAAAGATGTTATCGATTAGATTTATATTTTCTTTTAGAAAGATCATGTATACAGAACACATCTGGATAGTCATTATTAATACCTCCCTAGCTAAGAGGGAGTGTTAAAGAATGTAGCTATGGTCAGTCTTCATAATCTTTGATGTATTTATAATACTATGTAAAGACATGAAAGAAAATTAAATTTTAAATTAGAAGAAAGGAAATCAACAAAACCACCTAAAATTAAGATTCATGAAAATAGCTCATACTCACATAACATATTTACTATTAGTAACTACCCACCATAATTTAAGCAAGTATTTGCATAAACGACAAAATAGGAACAAGATGTAAATATATATACTTACCAAGAGTTACTGCCTACCATTATTTACATGATCTTCAACGCGTTAAAAAATAAGAGTAAAAATGTAAATGTGCAGACTTACTAGAATTTAATTTACAAAGAGACATGATTTAAGTTAAGAGACATATCTCTTGGGCACCTTGGGTATAAAATACACTTGAACTTTTTCAATTTACATAAACACTTATCACTCACATATCTCTCTCTCTCTCACACATTCTAATATCTACTTTATTTTCATGGTTATTAGTTGAATTAATGAAGTCTGATTGCTTGTTGAAAATAAAAGAACTATAATATATATTCACAAGTAATTACCATAGTTCAGAAATAAAGTACTTGTATCAATTGTACTGAAAAATCAACACATATGACCCATGGTAATTGCCCATCATACTCTCATATCTCATGATATAAAAAGGAGAATGGGAGCTTCCTCTTGGACATGATGATTTAGATGATTGTATGATAATTGATCTGAGAGGTCATGGAGCTTGAAGAAAGGGTGAAAACCCAATGTGAGGAGTGTTGAGAAATCTGGGGCAAAGGGATAATGTGATTTCTCTTTAATGATAATTGTTTATGATGCAACTTTACTTGGACTTTTAATAAATTCTTTCTTTCACTTGATTGTGTTAATGTTTTCTATCATCAAACAACTACCAAATCATAAATAGGTGATCATCCAAGTCCAAAACCTCTCCAAGTTGAGATGAAAAACCAAACGAATTCTCCTTCTTATAGAATCTTCAAGTGATGAATTCCAAGACCAAGACCCTTGACCTACTAACCTCTCCAAGACCAAGTCACAAGGCTTCTTTGAACGAATTCTTCTTCCTTGAGTCAACGCTAGTCAAACTGCTTGTTTCACCTTAGATCTCGGCTACCCTTCTAATTTCGACCTATTGGCTCAGACCTACAACTCTCGGCCTCTTCAGAAACCCTAGTTGCAGCACGTGTGAGGGATCAACACTAATTTTATCCCTTGATTCCCTTCGCTTAGATGGATACTCCTTCTGCAATTCGGCTAGTAAATTAACTTGTCTTTCTCCCTCAATTCGATCTTCTAAGATGACTGTGATGATTTCAACTTCGTCTGCAGTAGATGACACTAGTCTTCTTCGCACATGTGAAAGGTAATTGCCCCAAAACAAATGAAAATTGTTTTGGCTTCTTCTCCTCTTTTCTTCGCTTGACGATGAGCTTCTTCTCTTGTGTTTCTCGCACTTGATCTCTTGCTTTTGGATGCTTAATCGAATTGTCTTCAAGTGAGGCTAAGTCCTCTCTATATGTAGTAGCATGCCCAAGAAATAAGCTGACTTGAGCAAGTGTGTGGGTCGACATCCTCTTTTCGAATGATCTTCATCTCCTTTTGAAGGCCGACTAGATGGAGTACTTGTGACAAGGTCTTGGAGGGTTTATGACTCAAATAAATTCTCCTTTTACAATATGTAACATGCCCAAATGGATCTTCAATACATGACATTGACTCAATAGACTCTATGAATTAATGACCAAACCTAATAGCTCACAATGGGAGCTTGATCTACAAAATTAAATTCCTTGACCATGAAACCCATGCCTCAAGCATAAAAAAATAATTTTAGTTTCTTTTTCTTCATTAATTACATAAAATCATGATTACACATCATTATGAACACCGAACCTAGTTACATACTTCAACAAGGAGCGTAGTTTCGATGGTGCAAGATCCACGTTAGCTGATCTAGCAAAATTGGTTTCAATGTTGCAAGAATACATCCTAGCCAATCACCGGGAGGGATTACTTCAGATCTCACGAGTGTGTTTATATTGAAGGAAGAGGAGGGATAATACAAGTCCACTCACTGGTGCTTAATTAATAAGTTGTTGTAGCTGCCAAGAAGCTAAATTGACGAATTAATTTGCAGGTGCCAAAGTAGGAGTGATTCTAACTAGAGGGTTCAAGTTCAAGAAGAGATCGAATTCCTTCAAAGTAATAGACTGGATTATATGAGGCCATGAATCATTGGAGGGTCGAACTATTAAGTGTTAAGTCGGATAATAGTTATTTCCAGTCATGTAGAATTGAAACCAGTGCACCTTGTTGTCGCTTGAAGTGTACACCTAAGGCGCAACACTCAGAACAGGGGTTGTCACTCTAAATCCCTATTCACTCTATTTAGACTCTCTCCTAGCTAAGTCAAGGGGGGTAGTCCCTAAAGTTAATGATGAAAGAGAAAACTTGTTGGAACAAGAAGTCCTAGGAGATTAAGGGCAAGGCAATTATTATTGATGTAACTTGATTATTAATTAAAGAAAGTGTGAGAGTTTATGAGCAATGCATATTAAGATAAATGCAATTGGGATCAATAAGGCAGATACAAAATATAAATGTAACAGACCAATGCCTATGCAATGCTCAATGGAAATTTAGAAACTTGCAAGAAATAGATACTTAAAGTTACAATAACAACAATGTTGCAAGAAGAGTTAGCACAGAAAATTAAAGACCAAGATAACCAGATATATGACCAATGAACCTTAAAGAAAGACAATTGCAAGAAAAGATGATATTTCCATTTACAATAAAATGTTAGCCTCATACTCACAATCAATAAGTCCAAAATAATAAAATTATGAAACTTGGAAAATATAATTCCTACTTGTGCTCATCAATTCTAGAATGAGTTTGTTCTTCATACTTGGGAGTTTGTTGGTTGAGATATTCACTCCAACCAAGAGATTGCATGTCCAAGATAGACTAACTATCTTGAGACATAGCTTGATGTATTTATATTGTATCATCATTCTTTGTGAATATACAATACAATTAGGGTTAAAGCTTTTTCCGCCATGTTTGTCTCTCTGATATTATTTTGTTTTCATTTAATTATCTTCATAAACTTACAAATTATAAATTTAGCCCACAATTCCAATCACCAATGGTCAACAAGGAATGAATGCAAGATCTAAGCTAATGTGATTTACAAAATCTTGGTTAATTTTAATTAAGATGCCTAATCTAGATTAATCCTTCCTCCTACTTGTTTTGAGGCTAGTCTCTAGAGTAAGTTGTGGAGAGAAAGCAAGCTATGGCTTGGCTAATGATCCCTCCCCTTGAGAACTAACCAATCGATGCCTTTGGCACTGCAGAGACTGTGGCTCTGACGACTGCAAGGTCATCATGTCAACCACTAAAGAGGGTCTATCCTTCCCAAGCTACAAAAGAAAAGTGGTCCTAATTTTCTTTCAACCAAGCTTAGGCTTGGAAGTAAATTTTAAGGATGCAATCTAAACAAGGATCCAAATGCAAATGATGACAAAGTTAGATAGTTTCAATGACAATATGCCTCAACGTAAAGATGTAAATTACTTATAACCAAGCTTTATTAAGATACCAACTTAGGTCACAAGGTTACAAGATTTCTAATAGCAACTCAATGAAGCAAACTTAAGATAATGATAACGATAACAATTTCAAAAGTCTTTTGTTATAGCGTTTAGCATCCTTCACTTATGAGATATAGAGTCTAATGCTCGAGAGAACCACCCCTCATTTGAGAGGCTATGGGATGATTTCATCCAAGAGGAGATGAAGGTGCAACCAAACGCCAAAGCTAGCAAGCAAGAAGATGATGAGGATGTGGCACTTTTTGGTAATATAGTGAAGAACAAGGGAAAAGGTTCGAGCAGGAATGAAGAGTCGACCTCATAGCCAAAGAACAAGAAGTATTTGACTAAGGTCAAGTGTTTTGCTTGTCATAAATGATAAGACTGGACACTAGGCTTCATAGTGCCCAAATAGGAAAAAAGTCAGAGAGAGTACATAGTCAACTATAGTTGCATCGGTAGAAGCTCAAGTGGAAGAGTTTGCCAG
The DNA here is from genome assembly GCA_000404065.3 of Pinus taeda. NCBI lineage: Eukaryota > Viridiplantae > Streptophyta > Pinopsida > Pinales > Pinaceae > Pinus > Pinus taeda. The sequence continues at coordinate 78,871 of APFE031533849.1, read as the reverse complement.
AAGGTTTGAGATAGAATTCCCACTTGTCTCCTACCTTTCCTTGAGCACCATACTAGTTGGTGTGTGGCTACTATATTTAGAGCCACACGACATATGACAGGGGCATGGGAGTTTTTTGACACCCTGACAGAGCGAACTCAGAGTTGCACGTAGATTTTGTTCATACCAAACACGCAATGAAGAGAGTTGGAAGAATGATATTCCAACTTCAATCAAGCGGAAGGTTGAAAGTGATGGCCATGTTATGGGTGTTACTGAGGTGGAGTTTGCTCTCATTCTCGATGATAGAAAAGAAGGGTTTGGTGTAGCATTCCAAGACATACAAGAATTCATCAAACCCATGGGATATAGCTCAAATGATGGCCACATCATTGGAGTTAGAGAGGTAAACCTACATAGGCTAAATGGTCAACCTATTTTAGCAATTGCAAGAAGCAAAATAGTGACAAAGAACAAGGAGCGAGAAGCTCCGAAGTTGAGCAGTTCAAAAGGAGTCAGCCTTCAAGTTCAAGTGGAGAGCAGCAATCAACGAATCCTTCCAAGTCTATCAAGAAGGTCTCTACATATGAGTTGACCTTACAAGATGTTCAGGAGCAAAAAGCTTCTAGGAACAAGTCCAAAGGGAGAAGGTCTTCGAGGATGATTCCAAACTAGGTGACAAGGAAGGCCTCCAATTAGGAGGAAGCAGCGATGGGAGTGAATGTAGTTCCAATATCACGGCAAGTTTTAGGTAGCAAAAGTACCTCCCTAGCTAAGAGGGAGTGTTGATGTTTGTAGCTCAAGCGAGTAATTCTACATAGACCTAAGTGTCTAGGTGTCCAGAAATCACCCAAAGTCTCCTTAGGATACTTGCTCAATTGCCATTTTAGCTTAGCCTAAATCTAACTTACAAAAAGCACATAATTAATTATGTTGGCTATTGAGCTAAATAAACTTAGTAAAAGCAAAGTATTTATTTTATTGATTATGTTTTAATTTCAATTGTTTATCTCAAGTGAGGCAAGATCTAATCTCGGCCATCCATCACCTTGGAGATTAGGGTTATGGATTTAGCTCAATGTAAAGTTATAAAATCAAGGCTAAGGAGAGGAAAAGGACACACCATACAGTAGCACAAGCTATTGAGAGAGGGATTTTCTCAAGTGAGGAGTGTGAAACACAAGTGTGCCAAGTCCACGAAAGATGCAAGGGTGCAGCATTGGAGATCTGGGTCAGCCAAGCAAATCAAAAAAAGATCTAGGGCCTAATCAACTAGATCAAATCCAGGGTATGTTGTAACTGTAAATTTCTCAATTGGGCCATTATCCCAAGACAAGAGCCCAAGTAAGTTCTAATTAATATTTAATGAAGAACTGATTTGATTGGGAACAATTTGTATGTGTCACATGTGATTGAGATTGGTTGTCCAATGTTTTGTTTCTGTTTAATAATTATGTTAAGAACATAGTTGCACTTTTATTTAGTAGATCTGTAATAATTCTGCTAGGAACTAGTTGCTGGGTGGTATGTTCAGGATTTAACAATATCTCAATGGTCTGCCCCTATCTCTCCTTTAAATAATAGGAGAGAATAGGATGTACACCACATGTAAGCAGTTTAATTAAGGCACCTAGGTTGAACATGTCAAACCCTAACCCTGACTGTAATAATGTGCCCTCCCTACATGAGTAAATTTTGTAGAATACAATGTCCACTAGAAGTTAATGTATGCATGAAAGTAAGCCTCACTCCTAAGGATCTGTGCCCTGTACTAAATCTGGAAAAGCCTCTCTAATGCACTTTAGGTTGTCTTTAGCTAGATCTGGAAAGACAAAACTAAAATAAGAAAAACCAATTTCTAGAAATAATTAAAACCAGTGTTTTTAAAACCGGAACCGGGGACCAGACTGGTCCACCTAATGAACCGGTTTACCGACCAGAACCGGTCTAACCGGGACTGGCTTGGTCTAAACGAACCAGTTTTAAAAAAATACATTAAATAATTAATTTTTAATGAAACAAAACTATTTTTAAGATGTAAAACCATGATTCCAAGCCAATTGAGACAAAATATTCAAAGTTTGCCCATTTCTATACCATGTAAAGGTGAATATATCAAAATGGCACCGAGTGCAATACATATCATCGACAAAATAGCAAAATACATAAGAAATGAGGCTCTAAATGGCCTATAAAGTCCAAAAACAATGTTGCAAGCTATGCGGCCATTGGCCTACTACAAGTCTACAATGTACACATGATCAATCATCAAGTTCATCACCACTACTAGACACAGGATCATCATCAGGAGCTACATAGACATCATCTGGTTCAGAGTCTGAGGATGCCTCAACCTGATCTGCAACCTCAATATCAAAACCACCAATGACAATAGAAGTGGACCTAATGGAAGCACAAGTTTGTTGACCTGCATGACTAGTGCCTTCCATTGGTTCTTTGCCTTTCCTTGATGCCGCTGCTGATCTTGGTTTTGATGCCACCATATAATCTGCTTCATCCCCTGCTAAAGCCATGTCGATATCAAAATCAGCCTCAAACACAGGTTCTTCAGTCTCCTCCACCCATTCTGATGTTGGATCAATATCGTCCAACACAATGGGATCTAGATCAGGATATGCTCATCATTTGGAGCTCTAATTGCATTTATTTTTTACCCCCAAACCATGAAATCCTGAAAACCATTAAGTCTGCTGAATTTTGAGTGAAATCTAAAATTCTAATTTCTCCATATAAAATCCAATGAGGTCAAAACCACTCTCAAACATCCTGAGTCATTTCATGGTAATGTTAAAAATTTAAGTAAAAGGATGAAAATGAAAATTAAAGGAAATATCCTTTAATTTTCATTTCATCCTTTTACTTTAAGAATTTAACATTACCACTAATTGCCAACATTGTTAGGGTTGAAACACCCTTAGTTTCCCCACAAAACCCCTAAAACACAGTTAGAAACACGTTTTTTTAACATTACGGTGGGTGTGCCTAAAACAGGTCGGTTTAGGACAGAACCGGTCCGTCCTAAACCGGCCGGTTTAGGACAGAACCGGTCCGTCCTAAACCGGCCGGTTTTCACCGGTTAGGGCAAAAAAATGGAGAAATGGGCATTCAAACCGGGTTTTTTGGCCGGTTTAGACCGGCAGGCTTGCTAACCGGCCAGTTTAGACCGGTAACCAGTTTTTAAAAACGGTTTTTAAAACTATGATTAAAACTAGAAATTGTCCAAGACTGATGCATGCATGCACCCTCTATCACTGTCTACTTATGCTGCACACCCTCCAAGACACCTTCACTCCACTGTCCTTACAGTAACACAAGGGAACCAAGGCAAGGAATCTGTGTATTTTGCTCTGAGTCTACTGCTGTCAAATCTTCTGCTGTGGAGTCTGCTAATCATGCTGTGCCACAACAAGAAGGGGAATGTGTGTGGAGCAACAGGTAAAGAAACCAACATAAGAATTGTTGGAGTGGTTGATGTCCACAAAATGACAACTGCAATATGCTCGCCATTATTTTTACATTTGGGATGTGTATCAGTGCTATGACCCATTTCTTATTTTGTGCCCATGGTATTGTGTAGACCACGGTATTGTATAAGTAGTATTAATATTATTATCTGCAAATGTAAAAGCAGCTTAGGTAAAAGAACGTGTTTTAACTTTTAATTTGAGACAACATTGTGAACTGTGATAGTACGGTTGCTTCGGAGTTTCATTGACTGTCTTCTATTTTGTTATCCATGATCTGTTTGCATGCTCAATGGGCCATGTAATTTATATGGTTGAAGCTTTTCAGCTTTCCATCTTGCTCTCTTGTCAATGCATATTACACACTTCCTACTAGTCATGACTACAATCACTGAAACACTGAACTCATAGGAGATCCTATGACAAAATGTAGGAGATCCTTCAGAATGGATTTTCAAAAGAATTGAAGACAGCACCTTATTATAAGATGACAACTTTTGAGTGGAAAATTCAGTGGTCAATGCAGATGACATGAAGAATTCTAATCAAGGCCAAACCTATGACATTATGTTAAAGGCAAGTGGAATGTCATCTTCAGCCATCCTCTTTGGATATTCACCGAAAGAATATCCAAGTGCATTATGTCCTGCAAATGAGGAACCGTAGGCCCTGTCAAATATATCCCTGCCTGAAACAACTTGAACGGGTGACCTGTGGATGGATTAAACCTCTTTTCTTAGTTGATTGGCTAGCCTTGGACAAATTGTATCTCTGCTTTGCAGATAGAAAATTGTGGCCACTGGAAGTTTTCTTCCTTCAAAATTTTCATTGATCATGTGTTATTTGAAAATCTGAAATTCAGTAGTTAGGGTCATTTTGCATGCTGTAGCCTACAGATGGTTTACATAAACTACTTGAAAGGTTTCAACTTTCACACAGATAGATAGCCAATGGACCAGATCAGGGTGCATCAGACTGTCATTATTTTAATCATCTACAGCATGGTAATACACATTGAAGAAAATAGGCCTGAAAGGGAAGTAAGCTGGGGATCTCTCTTACCATCCTTATTTGATTGATCGCTGAACTCTTTAAAAGGTTGTTTTCCAAGCCTGTATTTCTGAAAATTAAACAAAATAATAAAAAAAGTCAAATTCCTACCAATGTGTGAAATTTAAGCAAAATAATAAAACGAGTTAAATCCCTATCAATGTGTAAGATTCATAACAAGATGAAATGCAAACTTGTACCAAACCAGCATGTAAACACTCAGAGTCCATACTGTTGACAGTTCTACTCAACTCCAGTGAAAGAAGTGCATGTAACATACGAAATTGAACTAGTCTCCAGTTTGCAAACTTAATTCTATGAATCTCTTTTTTCTCCTTTTCATTTATAACCATTGATCAATGTTAAGCATTTCATTTATAATCATCAATCAATGTTGTAGATTTCATTAAGTCAAAAATCAAACAGTTGCATGATTCTGACCTCCAAGATTTACATTGAGAATAATTCATCAAATGGCAGGTACCTGAAGATGACTTTTCAGGTGGTAAAGTGTAAGCCCTTTCACGCCCATGGCTCTCATGATAGTCTTTGGAGTAGCCTCTGTGAGTCAATACCAATTATGAGAGAGCATAGCAAATAGATGGATGCCCTTTTCTATAAAGGTCCATCACAGTGCCAGAAGCTTGTTTAAAATTATTCTAGTGCAAGGAAAAGGAATAGCTGAAGTTCCTAAGCACCTATAACATAATACTATATATTTAAAAAGTCAATGCGACATATATAAACTGTCATTACAAGAAGATTAAAATACGTAACTACAAAAGTTTGAATTGTAATACATTTGACTTACAATGCATTTCCAGAACATGCTCCAATTCTTAACAAAACTTTACAACGGTGTTCTATATGTTGAATTTTGTTAGCTGTGATCGGTATTCAAGCCTGCTCTTAAAGGAAAATAAAAAGGAAGGAATTGAAAATTTAACTTTGAAATTATTTTGCCTCCAAAAGTCAAGTCGGCTCCAACTATTCAAGTCGACCCAGCAAAGCAGAAAAACCTTTTGGGGCACCCCTAAACCACTATATATTGTCATTCAACCTCTTCACTTCAAGACTAATTTGGATCAACTCATAAGCATCTATTCTTATGTTCACACATCAAAGGAGAGAGAAGTCTGAGGAAGGAGCCGAATTTCTCACTGAGATCATCACTTCGACCAGCGTTGACCTGTCACCTCGCACATGTGGACCACATGGTTTAACTGGCTCACTGAATATTTTGGGCATCTTTCTGGGCAGCAGACCAAGATTTCTGGGCAGCTTCAGGAAGAAATTCGGCCTGTTTCTGGGTAGTTTGACCGCAGATTGACTGAGACTAATTTGGACAGTTTGACCAGGTTTAAATTGTGTTAGTTTGTTGGTCTTGTTTGACCAAACTTGACTGGGAAAATCAGATTGTACAGTCGTTGAATTGAACAATTTTTTTCCCTAGTTAGGGTTTTCCCAGGGTAAAATTTTGTGTCTCGTGTTTGGCTGTCTCTTTATAATCCTACTGTCATTATTGCATTACTGTTGAACTTTTCTATGTATAATTGCTTAATGATGAAAGTGACATATAATGAATTGGTTAAAAAGTCATTGGAAAGTTATTATCAGAATAGAAGATCAGATTTCTCCTAGAAAATCAACACTATATTCTTCTGCCATACCACCCAATCATCCTTCTTTCTTCCAAAATGACTCCTTTCCAATAAACAGGGCTAGCAAAAAGAATGGCATGCTCAGAGGCAACCTTTTCCCAGAAGTTTCTACGATCTACCAATTCTGCACTCCCAGATACATGCTTGATAGCCTCTATTTTGTGACAACCACACAACTCCCTGTTAGACTTTGCCATGTCCCCAATTTCTGTGTGTGCAAAATTCACTAAGGAGTTTTGCCAATTTTGGAGATATTAAATAAAATGGAGAAAATATGATTTTGTGGGAGAAAAGCAGAAATTATTATTTTAATGGAGAATGGAATCAAAATAATATTTCATTAGAGGGGAGGTAAATTATATTTTTAATGGAGACTGGCAGCAAAGTAATATTTTATTGGAGACTTGAAGAAAATAATTATTTTATTCAAATGGCGGCAAAAAAGTGGAAAATGGCCCACACCAATAAAATAATAAAGAAAAAGGAAAGATCTAAAAGCTAGAAGGACGCTCCATGAAGAATTATAAAAAGAGGAGGAACTCAATTGCAAACCAATCTCTCTTATCATTTCTATCTGAAATCTAAACTTGAATTCTCTTGAGCTGTTTAGCCAAGGCCCAAGACAACCAGTGTTGCTTAGCACAACAGATTTCCAGACAGAAATTCCAACTCTATCTTGGGGGAACTTCGAGTGTCTCCCTAGTGGGGCTTTGGGGGAGTCTATTTCAAGACTTACATTGGAGTTTATCATAGAAGACAAACCCCGGAGGTTATTTGGACCATCATCTTTCTATTGCAGGTTCCAGGTATTTGCAGGGAATTTTCCACTGATTAGAGTTTGGCACGATTTTTCAGAGATGTTCATGTATCTTTTAGCTGGGCCGGATTTTTTCTTATAGAGCCTATGCAAGGGTTTGAGGACACAGTTTTTGTTGATGTTTGTGTTAATATTTTCTGGGAGTTTTTAGTTGGGAGTAATAGCTATTTGCCGGAGGATATTTGTGCACAATTTCTCAGCCATTTGCAGGAGAGTTTTATTATTTCTCAGCAGTTTCTCTTTGGTTGGGCACGAAACTGTGCAGTTGGGAGATTCACTCTATTTTGGGCATTCTGGTTCAGCTGGAATTAGCTCAAACAATTTCTGGGTTTTGTTGGTTGGGGTGTGAAGAGCCTATAGCTAAGTTTATAGAATTTTTCAGGTACTATTTGGGCTAGAATCATACAATCTTATAGTAGGGCGTATTGTTGGTTAGTTGGGCAGTATCCATCACATTGTGGGTTTGATTTTGGCTTGGAGTTAGGCCAAACCTTTTCTGGGTATTACTGGGTTATAGGAGAGAAGTCTGTGGCTGCAATTTCAAGTCAATTCGGACATTATTGAGGTCAGAATTTCAGTTTCTTCTCTAGCAGCAGTAGTAGTAGCAACATCATTCTCTGGGTAATTTGCACATTTTTGGGCTTTCCAAGTCAGCTGGGATTAGCCCAAGATTTTTTTGTGTTTGGTAGATTCAAGTGATAAAAGCCTCAAGTTAATTTTGCATAATTTTCAGAGCAAATTTGATGGCATAAATCACAGTTCACCTCCAACAACAACTGCAAAATTTTCTGGGAGTGGATTGGGACAAATTGAGCCATTTCAGTTGGAGTTTTGCTTAGATCTTCACTTGGGTATTGCATGCTTGCATTAGCAAGCCCATGTTCTATCATTCCGCTCATTGTACTCTATTCCAGTTGAAAATTTAATAAAATGGCTCAGATTTATGGCTCACTGATCTATATTTGCATATGTGAATTTTGTTCTTGCATGTGTAAAATTTTTGTTGTAGCTTCATGCATGTATTTAATATTCATTGTTTTACCTATTTTGGGACATTACAGACTTGAATGGTGAAGTTTATTTTAACCACTAGGCTTTCCTTGAGCTCCAACCATCCAAACATCCTATAAGCTTAAAGGGCAAGAAGCCTTTCCATTTATGTTGATACTTCCATATCCATCTAACTGCAACCTATGTTGCATGGAAAGAAATTGAAATCTGCATCTGCTGATTTTCTTGAGATATAAAACTCCAGATACAAGGAAATGGCATGCATGCATGCATACATACATACATATATATAGTTGTAGTTTAGAAATTGTTGTGAGGATGACCTAGGTTCAAATCCCGGGATGACCCAAGCTTGTCGTCCCTACGTAGTTGATGACCAAGTGTGGCCTTTATTATGGCTCTACCACATTGATGCAATAGCCTATCAACTAATAATATGCACATACTATGACCTAAGTGCCATTAATGAATAGCCTTCAGGTATCTGCAGTCTACTGGAATTAATGAACCTTCAAGAATCCCAGGATGACCCAAGCTTGTTGTCCCTACGTAGTTGATGACCAAGTGTGGCCTTTATTATGGCTCTACCACATTGATGCAATAGCCTATCAACTAATAATATGCACATACTATGACCTAAGTGCCATTAATGAATAGCCTTCAGGTATCTGCAGTCTACTGGAATTAATGAGCCTTCAAGATGACACCAAACATGACCATTTCGAATGGTTTATATGTGGGGTGGGGGTGCGGAGGGGGGTTGAGGGGCGTAAGGGGAGGGGGCAAGTTAGAACTGCCAATTGGAATTGCAACTAGTGTCGGTCTTCACAATGTAATTTTATCATTTATGTATTTATTATATTCATTATCATTATTCTTTTATTTTGGTCAAAGCATGTTCTTCATGCTCAAGGAGTCAAAAAGAGTCAAAAGAATTTATTATGAGTCAAAAGAAATTGTACTAGAGTCATGTCCCATTTGGACATTTGTAAGAAAAGAAGTTAAATTTTACAGTATATTCTATGATTGCAACAATTACTTCAATGTCTTATTGGCCAATAAAAACTTTACTTCATATTCCAATAGCAATCACATTACAACTTCAGTAGCATTCACTTTAGATCATCATTAACAGTACTTGTAGATAGAACATCAACAATAAGTACAAAAAGATATGAGATCATAAGTGAATTTTCTAAAATGAAAATTTTCAAGTGAATTTTATACTCAAGATACCCAAGAGACATGTCTCTTTGGAAATTGGATCATGTATCTTTGTAAATTAAATTCTAGTAAGTTTACACATTTACATTTTTACCCATATTTGTTAAAGTCTTGAAGAATCTGTAAATAATTGTTAGAAAATGTAACTATGTTCGATCTTCAATAATATGCTTGTCAAAAGAATAAGGAAAAGAATTTTTATTATTATTGTTATGGCTTATTAAAGCATGGGTTTCATGCTTGGATCACCTTGTCTTAGGTCAAAGTCCCCATTGAAGACTTTTAGGATTTATTCTGAGTCTATAGAGTTATTGTACATTTAAAGAGACCCTTCTTGGGCTTTTGAATCATGTAAAAAGATTAAGTATTGAGTCAAATATGAATTATGTAACCTCCACACCATGTCGGCCTAAGAGAAGAACAAGTCGGCCTAAGGACCCTATTCGACCACAGAAGAAGCCTATAAAAGGAACGTCATTGAATTCATTTGGAGCATCATTCTCTCACAAGTTCGAATTCTCTTGTAGCTGGGAAGAAGTGTGAAATCTCTTGTTGCTGGGCAAAAGTGCGAAGTTCTCTTGTAGCTGGGAAAAGGTGCGAAGTTTGTTGCCAAGAAGCCAAAGTGAATGCGAGTTTGGGGAAGTCTAAGGAGAAAGGAAAAATTGAAATTTTGTTGCCTCTTTTTCTCTATTTTGTGTTTCGGATTGGGAGAACGAAGTCTCCCAAGTTTCGCTATTGCCAGAAGCTGCCAGTTGCCATAAGTTGTTGCGCTAGTCGAAGTTGTTGGAAAGAGGTCGAAATTCAGGGACGCTAACTTGGTGTAGAGAGCAGGTCTTGTCTTGGTCTAGGATGAAGAGTCTCAAAGAATACTACTGAAAGGAAGAATTCTCTTGACTAGGTTTTCCCCTCGAGGGGGGTTTTGCCCTGGCATGTGCCTACATCTGGTGTCTATTGTTCTATGTACTCCTGCTTTTGGTAATTGCTTGATGAACTAAAAAAAGAAGATATAAAGAATCGTAATAATAAGAAATATCACAAGTAATTATCAAGAACAAGAAAATATTTCTGCCTTTCTGATTTTCTAACATGGTATCAGAGCTTTGGCGAAGAAGGATGAAAATGGCAGTCTCAAGCACTTGATCCATTCAAAGGGACTATCTCAGGGAAGGAATCTATTATATTCAAGAAAGATGTCTAACTCAATCAAGGGTGAGAACAAACTTGAAGGAGCCTCTAACTTCAGATTCTAGAAGAAGAGGATTGACCTAATCCTCAAAAAGAACAAGCTACTGGACTTGGTAAAAGGAAATGTAAAGAAGCCTATAGAGTAATCCAGTGATGCTGAAAAAATGAAATACAAGGAATTAGAATTGGTGGCCATGACTTTGATGGTAGAAGGGATAAAGGACAATCTTGTCCCATTCATAGTTAACATCAATCATGCTCAGTAAATGTATGAAGCATTATCGAAGTTGTTCACTATTAAGAATATTGGTCAAGTAGCAAGTTTGAAGAATGAGTTAAGGAATACGAAGATGACTAAAGAAGATATTGTGGCAACCTTCTTTGTGAAGATAGCTAGACTCAAGGATGATCTCTAGGCCATCGATGAAATTGTTCCGGACAAAGAACTTGTGATCACTGCCCTATTAGGACTACCACCCTCTTGGGTTGCATTTGCTACAGGTCTCAACAGGTCGAAGGTAGCTCCCATCTTTGAAGAATTATGGACCACCTGGAGTGAAGAAGAATTGAGGATCTCAATGGTTGCTAATCCTGAAGGAGTATCAAATGCTTATCTTGCTCACCATAAAGGAAAGAGATCGAAGGTACTGAGGAAGAAAGTTGACATGTCCAAGATAAAGTGCTATCAATGTCATAAGAAGTGTCACTACAAAAGTGATTGTCCCAAGAATCCAAAGAAAAAGAAGAGAGAAAGGGATCAAGCCAACCTTGTTGTAGAAGGAGACTCGAAGAAAGTCAAGCTTGAAGAACCCAACATTAGGGACTTAGACTATTAAGTCATTTGCTTGTAGCTTTACATTTCTTGTTTTATATGTTTTAAAATTTATATGATTTTAACAAATTTTGAAAAAGACATTTTTGTATTGTTTTAAGTTTGTAGGTTTCCCTCAAGATTTGGAGGGAGCCCCCAACAACTCCCAAAGATAAGTATCTCATGTCATTTCAGTTTTGGGTTCATGTACTCATTTAGTTTTGATCATATTAAAATACTAATCACCTTTCTCCCTCTATTTTCTTGATTAGAGAAGATATCTGCAAGAAGGAGAATCTCTCAAGACAAGGTTAGTCAAGAAACAAAGGTATGCTTTGAATACAGTGATTGAAAGGATTATTCATTTGATGATCTATTACTAACTTTGTTATGACTGGTTGTATTGAATCTCAGTGACTCTTGTTTGGGTGATTCATCTCTCGATAAATCTACCCACCCCTCTCATATTCTTGATTGACCATGTAGAACCCTAGACAGGTTCCGGAAAACCTTAACCGAAGGGTATGCTAATGTGAATGTCTTAAACCCTAACCTACTTAGGGATATTGTAAAATGTTAGTTGAAGTTTTATTGATGATGTCATGTTTGGGATTTTGGTATGATCAGGAAAACCTAACTTGTTAGGGTCGAAATGATAAGGTCTAAAATCCCGAACCTTTGAAGTTTTGGAAATGATGGTTTTGCTATGTTTCTATATTGGAACCCTAGCTCATTAGAGTTTGGTGGAATGTGTGAGCAAGACCCTTATATTGTCTTAGAAATGTTTCCCTTGTTATGTGTGTGCTTGTTTGATCAAACCCTAGCGTAATCAAGATGGTTATGTGTCTAACTCTTATTGATCATTGTGAAGTTGGGTTTGACTAACACAAGATATGAAATGTATTTGCATGATGATGAAATCTAGGCATGTATAGATATGTCCTTTTGGTTGAAACCCTAGCTTGGTCTAAGTCGGATATATTTATGTTGTCGAACATATGATATGCTTATGAATGATTATGAATTCCTAGATGTGTGCGTTGACCTGGTTATTAATGGTCATAAGTTTTAGGATTTAATGGAAGTCCTTGTCTAAGATTCTAGGATGTTGATATCTGCAAATATAGGGTTTTGTAGCTAAACCCTAGTAGTAAAATTGTCTAGTGTGTATGATATAAATCTGAGATCTATTTAAATGATCGTTGAAAATGGAAATCTAGGGTTTTACAATTAAATCCTAGTAGTAACATTGTCTAGTGTGAAATGTAACAATCTGAGATCTATGAGATTGTGAAAATGGAATTCTAGGGTTTTGGAGTTAAACCTTAGTTGTAGTAGAAATCTCTTATGTATGATGACTCTATGATAAAATTGAGATTTGTGAAATATTGTTGAATTTTAATTTTTTTGGTTAAGATTAATGATTGATCAGAAATCTAGGGTGTGCAACCAACCCCAGTGGTAGTTGGTCACGTTAGTGACTGATTGATGGTTGATTGAAAATCTAGGGCCTGGAACTAACCCTAGTGGAAGTTGGTCAGCTGAATGACTAAGCTATGATTGACTTTGATTCTTTTGTTTGAAATATAGGATTTGTATGAATCCTAGAGAGAAGTTTAACATATGTTTTTTGAAAGGTTGCTAGATACTTTGTAGATCTATATTTGTGTGAATTTTTCAGTGTTACACGGGGACTCGCCCCCCCCCCCCCCGGGG
>APFE031533849.1:41648-59401 GCA_000404065.3 Pinus taeda | reverse complement strand
GCACTTTACTTTATGTACATGTGATTGCTAATATGTGGAATATAATAAGAAAAAGAAGTAAACTGTTATAAGCATAGAACATACCATAACTTAACAGAGATGGATTGATTGACTACATTGATCGCATGATCCCATTGGAATGTGATCAGCTGGAGATACACCGACAGGCCACAACCTTTAGCAGTGCCTTGGGTACCTTTGAGAAGAACCTAGCAAACATTGCAAGGGAAGCGGATGAGCCAGGTAAACAAAAATTTCAATTTTCAAATTCTTAATACTTACTTCGTTAAATCGTTTATAATTTGAAAGTTGGATATAATTTGTAATTTTGTTGAGCTAACTCATTACACTCCTATATTTTTTGCAGCACAATGGTGACAGGCTTTTGGTAGCCATTGTCTTGAATTGCAGAGGTTTACAATTCATATTTTGAGTCAAACTTGCAGTGCTACTAGGTGTGAGCGCAATTGGTCTGTCTTTGAGAGGATTCACACAAAGAAGAGAAATTGTTTGGATCAAAAACGGTTAAATGATCTAGTCTATGTCCAATAAAAACCTCTGACTCAGACGCAACCAATTGTTGAACAAAAGACATGATTCAGATCCCATTGTGTTGGAAGACATTGATCCAACATCAGATTGAGTAGTGGAGAGTCATCCAACAGATCTTGATTCTGATGAAGATCTTGATTTGGATTTACAGGTGGAGGCATCACTTGAACATAATGTTGAGTTGAATGCAGATCCTGATCCATTTGTACTAGCCATTGTTTTAAGATCCGGCCGGCGTAGAATCGACTCGGCCGAGTTGGTCCGAGCAGGAAAATTAAAAAACAACAAAAACAACAAAAATTCAACCCAGCAGAAAATTCAGTTCGGTCGGCCAAGTTATCACTGACCCGGCCGAGTCATAGCATGACTCAGCCGAGTCAGTCATAACTCGGCCGACTCGGCCGAATCCGTAGCTACTCGACCAGGTAGCTGACAATGGCCAGTGAACCATAAAAACACACCTTTTTTTATTTTTTTTTTAATTTTCCTAAGTGTGGGGGACTCCAAAGGGGTTTATCAATTAGTTTTTTGGTCTTTGGGATCCATTCCCCTCTCCCAAACCCTAGTATTTGATCATATTGCCCTACTGAGGATATGTTATTCATGGTAATGTTAAATTCTTAAAGTAAAAGCGACATTCTCCTTACTCTTCACTTTCATCCTTTTACTTACATTTTTAACATTACCATGAAATGAATCAGGATGTTTGAGAGTGGTTCTGACCTCATTGGATTCCATATGGAGAGGGTAGAAATTTAGATTTCATTCAAAATCCAGCAAACTTAACGGTTTTTCAGGATTTCATGATTGGGGGATTGCAATGTTTCCATTGAATTTTGTCATGTATTAGAGTATGGAACTCGTATTTAATCAAGAGCACCAATCCCTCTATGTACCTTGATGTTACTGACATTGGTTATCGAACTCCTCCGGGATTCGCTCTCAAACCAAGAGCTTTCGAAAATGTTGCTCCCGCTCCCAAGTAATACTGAGCCAGATGACGTTGGCAACTCTAGCAGCAGCCAGTAGTACTGGTCACAGACTTTTGTTGTAGAGGCCATTTCTAGCCTCCTTGGTTATGTGTTTTTGTTTTGATCTCTATATCATCATCGTGTATGTATTGGACAGTGCAATGGGTGCCATTTTAATAAAATGGATATATTCATGAGCCTACTTTGATCATATGTTGTCTTCTATCTATATTCTAATGTTGTGTGTTTGAAAACATGAATGAAAATCTTTAAAATTATGTGTTTTTATAAAAAATAAATATTTAATGTATTTTTTACAACGACCAAGTCATTGAAATCGAGCCGGCCGAGTCGGAGTCGAAGTCAGAGTTGACCCTCGGCCGAGTCGGAGTCCGAGTCGGAGTTTTAAAACATTGGTACCAGCCTCAGGGCCAGCCCCAAGTCCTCCAGTTGCAAGCGCTTCTCCTGTGGAGCCATGACAAAAGCGCATATCTCGTCTATCTCAACTTGCAGTTGCTGCACAACCTGATAGTGCTACCACTTCTACAGTTGCAATTGGAGATGATGAGGAGGAGGAGCCACGGGGCCCCCTGTCTGACTTTGATCCAGAGGTTGATCCAGATGATCTTGGCTCCTCTAGCAGTAGCCAGTGGTACCGGTCACAGTGTACTTTTGTTGTAGTGGCCATTTCTAGCCTCCTTGGTTATGTGTTTTTGTTTTGATCTCTATATCATCATCATGTATGTATTGGACAGTGCATTGGGTGACATTTTGACCACACCACGTCGGTCTAAGAAAAGATCAAGTCGGCCTAAGGACCCTATTCAACCCCACAAGAAGTCTATAAAAGGAAGGTCATCGAATTCATTTGGAGCATTATTCTCCCACAAGTTCAAAGTCTCTTATAGCTATGAAGAAGTGTGAAAATCTCTTGTTGTTGCGCAGAAGTGCAAAGTTCTCTTGTAGCTGGGAAAAGGTGCGAAGTCTGTTGCCAGGTAGCCAAAGTGAATGTGAGTTTGGGGAAGTCTAAGGAGAAAGGAAAAAATCGAAATTTGTTGCCTCTCTTTCTTTGTTTCGTGTTCCGGATTGGGAGAACAAAGTCTCCCAAGTTTTGTTGTTGTCAGAAGCTGTCAGTTGCCATAAGTTGTTGCCCTATTCGAAGTTGTTGGAAAGAGGTCGAAATTCTAGGACGCTGACTTGGTGTAGAGGGAAGGTCTTGTCTTGGTCTAGAGTAAAGAGTTTCAAAGAATACTATTGAAAGTAAAAATTATCTTGACTGGGTTTTCCCCTCAAGGGGGGTTTTGCCCTTGCATGTGCCTACATCTGGTGTATATTGTTTTGTGTTGTTGCTTTTGGTAATTGCTTATGGAACTAAAGAAAGAAGATATAAAGAATCGTAATAATAAAAAACATCACAAGTAATTATCAAGAACAATAAAATATTTCTACCTTTCTGATTTTCTAATAATAATAGTGGGCAGTAACTACTGGTAAGTATATTTATTTACATATTTATCCTTGTTAGGAAACCAGCTCACAAAAAGATAGAAAAGATAGATCAACGCCTTAGAACTCAACCTCTTCGAGGGGGCAACCTCCTTTACATTACACAAATGAACAATTCTTGGATGATACAAATGACTAAACCTCCCTTCTATATATAGGACTCTAAGGGGTCACAATATAATCAAGTCGACCTAACAGTAATAACATAAGGGCACAACAATAACAATAATGGGTTTCTATGGAGCACACTAATAACAATATGGGGACAACAGCCGCACAATAATAACAATAAGGGATACAATGACAATAGTAATGGGGGAATCACTAGCATTATAGGGACCTAACATGCCCCTCTCCTTCCAAAAAGCGTCGTCCTCAATGTTTGAGTAGTTATGGATGCTTCTGTATAAAATTCTCATCCTCCCATGAGGAATCTTCAACAGATAAGTTCTTCCACTTGATGAGATACTTCGAAATTGATCGATTTCGTAGCTGTCGAGTTATTGTTTCTGTGACTGCTACCGGTTCCAATATGATTTTTCCTTCCTCGTCAAGTTCTCACAATATTGTTTGAACTGGGAGCTTGTCACCTATAACCCTCTTTAAACATGAAACATGGAAAACTGTGTGCATTGGGGAAGTTGTTTGAAGCTCCAATTTATATGCCATAGTACCAATCTTTTGTAACACCTTGCACGGACCATAATACTTTGGTGATAATTTATTATCCTTCTTAGCTTGTTTGAAGGACATTTGTTTATATGGTTGTAACCGTAGGAATACCCAGTCACCTACATCAAAACTTTTTTCGTTGCGATGTTGATATGCCTGTTGTTTCATTCTATTTTGCACCAGCGTGAGGTTATCCTTTAAGAGTTGGAGAACTTCTTGTTAATGCTCGATGTGATGTTCCACTGCTTGAACCTTAGAATTTTCTCTTAAATATGATGTGATGGATGGTGGATGATATCCATAAAGTGCCATAAATGGGTCATTTTTGCTGCAGTATGGAAGGAAGGGTTATACCACCATTCAGCCAGGGGCAACCATTTGACCCATTGTGTCTGTTTATCAGATACAAAGCAACGAAGATATCCTTCCAAGCATATGTTTACTATCTCAATTTTCCCATCAGTTTGAGGATGATAAGATGAGTTATGAGCTAACTGAGTACCGAGAGAAGAAAATAATTATGTCCAAAAATTTCCAGTTAAATGGGATCTCTGTCGCTTACAATAATCTTTGGGTTTCCATGTAGCTTTTGAATTGTTTCCATAAATGCAATAGAAACTGTATTGGCTTTAAATGGATGTGATAATGCACAAAAGTGTGCATACTTGGTAAGTCTATCAACTACCACCATGATGACACTCTTTCCTCGGACTTGGGTAAACCTGTGATAAAATCCATTGAAACCTCCTCCCAACGTTGGCTTAGAATGGATAAATGTTGTAATAGACCTAAGGTCTTAATTGTTTCAACTTTATTTTGTTAGCAAACCAAACATTCTGCCACAAACTTTTGAATATCCGATTTAAGGCCATCCCAAAAAAATCCTTCTTAACCCTGTGGTAAGTTTTTAAAAATTTTGAGTGCCCTCCTAAGGGAGAAGGAGTGCATTTCCATAAAAATGTTTTGATTGAGTTGGGAATTCTTACATAGGTATAAGCGATCTTTGTACCATAACGAATCATTTTTCCAGCTAAATGTATCAGATGTACTAGGATCTTGTTGTAACTTTTGAATGAGTGCACACACTTCTTCGTCATTCTTCCATTCATCCCTTGCTTCGTTTATCCAATCTGGTTGGGTAATAGAAATGGCGCACAAAAATGCTTCCACATCCTCATCCTTTCTTGAGAGTGCATCTACCATAACATTTTGCTTCCCTTTTTTGTAATTGATTTCAAAGTCATAACCCAACATCTTTGTGACCCATTTTTGTTGCTCTTTAGAGGATAATCTTTATTCTAAAAAGTATTCAAGACTATCATGATCTGTTTTTACCTTGAAGTGTCTTCCCATTAGGTAGGGTCTTCATTTCTTAAGTGCATGTACTATTGCCAACATTTCCTTCTCATAAATAGCTTTGTGTAAATACTTTCCTTTGATTGAACGACTTTCGAAAGCAATGGGTCTTTCATCTTACATTAAAACAGCACCAATTCCTTTTCCTGAAGCATCACATTCCACAATAAAGGTTTCTGTGAAGTTCGGCGTAGCAAAGACCGGTGCTTGGCACATTGCCTCCTTAAGATGTTCGAAAGCCTTTGTTGCTTCTAGAGTCCATGAAAATGCATCTTTCTTCAATAATGTTGTTATAGGTGCTGCTATTCGCCCATAATTCTTAACAAACTTGTGATAATACCCTGTCAACCCGAGAAATCTTCGCAGATGCTTTATGGATGTGGGGATTTTCCATTCCTTAATGGCTTTAATTTTGCTAGGGGTTACCTTAACACCTTCATGAGATACAATATGACCCAAATATTCCACCTCTTGTACTCCAAAGAAACATTTGGAGCTTTTTGCATATAATTGTTTCTCCTCCAATAGTTTGAGCACCCTACCAACATGTTCAACATGATCTTTCCAAGACTTGTTGTAGATTAGTATATCATCAAAAAATACTAACACAAATTTTCTAAGGAAGGGTTTGAAAATGGAATTCATCAAACCTTGAAATGTAGAATGTGCATTAGCAAGGCCAAAAGGCATGACCAAAAATTCATAATGACCCTCATGAGTTCTAAATGTTATTTCCGGAATGTCTTCAGTCCTCATTCTGATTTGATGATATCCTGAACAAAGATCCAACTTGGTGAAGTAAATTGATCCATGTAATTCATCCAATAATTCATCAATGACAGGAATGGGAAATTTATCTTTAATAGTGAGCTTGTTGAGCTCCCTATAATCCGGACACATGCGCCATGATCCATCCTTCTTGTGCACCAATACTACTAGAGTAGAGAAAGAACTTTGACTAAGTTGAATTATACCACCCTTTAGCATTTCTGCAACCATACGTTCAATTTCACTCTTTTGGGCATAGTGATATCTGTACGGCCTGATGTTTGGAGGAACACTTCCTGAAATCAAATGAATAGCATGATCATGATCACGAATAGATGGGAGGCCTTTGGGAGTCTCAAATACCTTGGAATGATTGTCCAAGACTTTTTGGAGATCTGGATAAATAGATTATTTCGATGTGGGAACCTCTAGCGAACATAATTGTGCAATTACGCCTCATTGTTCCTTCTTTAGAAGCCTTGTCATACCGATAGAGCTGATTATCTTTCCTGGTTTCCCTGCAATACCCCTTCATTCAACTTCTTTTCCTTCCGCACAAATTTTCATGAAAAGTTCTTGAAAATTAAAAGCTATTGTACTCAAGGATTGTAGCCATTGGACTCCTAGTACAACATCAGCACCACCCATTGGAATGGAAAGTATAGGGCTATTCAATACATATTCTCCCATGGATAGCTTGATATTATGGCGCTTTCTAAAGCAATTTATGGTTCCTCCACTTGCAACCATCACTTGACACTGTGGTGCTGGATATAGGAAGCAATTCAATTCCTTGGCTATCTTACAATGAATCAAATTATGTGTACTTCCCGAATCAATCAACACTATTACCTTTTTCTTCTCGATATGTCTTTCTATCTTGATAGTTTGAGTAGTGGTAATTCCAACCAATGCATTACAAGATATGGTCGGATTCATTTCTTCTTTATCTAGGGTTTGTTCTTGGAGTATATCCTCTTCTCTTGACATTTGTTATTCATTTTCTTCCTCCTCTTCACAATCTATGTAGAATAATTTATTCTCAGCACACTTATGACCCTTAGTGTTTTTGCTATCACAACTGTAACAAAGCAATTTTGCTCTTTTTTCTTGCAATTGTTGTGGTGTCAAACTTGTAGGTTGTGGAAGGCTAGGGGCAACAACACTTCCATCTTTATAGCTGAGAGTGGTAGGATTCCTGGTTGCAATAATTTTGCTTTCCATTTTTCTTGTTAACCTGAATGCCTTCTCCAATGAATCAAGTTCCCAAAGGCGAACCTCATGTTGAATATTATCCTTTAATGTCTCTATAAACACATCAATCATATGCTCCTCTAGAATATCTTTTACCCTTATGTTCAATTTTTGGAAGTCTTCAATGTGCTCCATCATTGAACCCTTTTGTTTGAGATTTATCAATTCGCTAAAAAAGGTGTTGCTTTTTGTATCCTCATAATGTGCTATCATTTCTTCCGTAAAAATTGCCCAAGTGACAATTTGTTTATTAGAACAAAGCCATCGATACCATAGAAACTGATTTGGTTCCAAATATAAAGTTGCAATACGTACCTTTTTGTGTTTTGCACATTATGGAGATCGAAAAATTGCTCCATCTGTAGTATCCATATTCCGGGATCTTTGCCATCAAACTTCCTCATATCGATTTTTGGAACATGGTGAGTCTTCAATCCAACATTAGAGTCTATGAAATCATGATTAACATTTCTTTTGTTCTCATCATGAGTTTCCTTTACGACCCTTTCACCACTAGTAACCATTTCTTGTAGCAACTTATTCAAATTTATCTTCAATTCTTCCATCTTAGCGTCCATGTCATCCATCTTAACTTGCATGCATTCATATTAGCTTCCATGCCATTCATCTTGGCTTCAGTTATCTTTTGTGGGAGTAAAATTTGTTGTACTTGGTCTTGTAATTTTGATATATCATGCTGCATTTCTTCCTCTTTTTCACGAGTCACGCTAGAGCTTTTAAGTTTCTTACTAGGTGTTTCCATTTGCTTTCTTTGGGGCATCAATTAATGCTATTAATTCTTCACTATTCCCTTTGAATTCCTTCAAACTAATTTTTCAAACCAATCTTATGCAAAATTTTAAAAAAACTACACATCTATTTTTCACTTTGTAAGAGCTTGATATTGAATCTGTTGCATCTCTGTAACTGCAGATCTCGAATATCTGAAATCACGTCTTACAATAGCCCTTTGAGTCTTCTTTCTAACCCTGCAAGTCTGATCAAGATTGGACTCTCCAAGGAAGAGTTATGCCAAATCTCTCATGGTGACCTAATTATAGACTAGTTCAGTAGAGCGAACTTGTACGACATGCCACATATCATTGTTTCGACCTTAGTACCTTTAACTGATATACAGAAAACTACAGGTCGTCCTCTTTCTGAAACTTCTTACGAAATTTCAATCTGATGCTCAGAACAAAAGTTATGATAATTTTCCCTAGGCCACTTGTTTGGAATGTAATTCAAGAGTCTGCAAAAACCCTAACTTCCTCAGATCATATCTCCAAAAATATAGTGAGACAAGCTCTAAAATTCGAACCCGAAGTTCAGAACGATTTCAGCTCAAATGGGTTTTTTTTGGCTTCTGAAACGTCATAGAAAAAAGTTATAGCGAAAATGCCACGATGACCTGTTTGGAGCAGCGAAACCCTAGAATCCAAAACTCTGATACTAAATGTTAGGACACCAGCTCACAGAAAGATAGAAAAGATAAATCAATGCCTTCGAATTCAGCCTCTTTGAGGGGGAAACCTCCTTTATATTACACAAATGAACAATTCTTGGATGATAAAAATGACTAAACCTCCCTTCTATATATAGCAGTCTAAGGGGTCACAATATAATCAAGCCGACCTAACAGTAATAACATAAGGGCACATCAATAACAATAGTGGATTTCTATGGGGCACACTAATAACAATATGGGGACAATAGGGGAACAATAATAACAATAAGGGATACAATGACAATAGTAATGGGGGAATCACTAGTATTATAAGGACCTAACATTCCTTATCCCATCTTTTACGCAAATACTTGCTTAAATTATACTGGGTAGTAACTTATGGTAAATATGTTATTTACGTGAGTATGAGCTATTTTCAACGAATGGTCACGTTCTTGGACACATGACTCTTTAACAATATTATATATTATTTATATTCAATTATTTATGATATATATATATATATATATAACAATCATAAATATATATATTGTTCATAAAAGGCTTCTAGGAAGGGGAATTAGCCCCTAGTTGCACTCTTTAACACTCTCTCTCAACTAGGGAGGAATTCCACCTGTCAACATTCATCCATGGCTATGTCATCGTGTCCATCATGCACCATTTCTACAACTTGTCTCGTCTTTTTTGAAGATTGATATATAGTCCAATAAGAAAGGATTGAAAGACGATGGGTCACAAGACCCTGCCACTCTTGCCAAAATGGCAGAGAAAAGTCCTCATGTCCAGGATAGAACCCCTACCAGGCTTGATCCTTAGTGATCAAGCTGTTGAATAGCATACCTCTTAGTCATAAGGAATACAATAGTACTTGACGCGTCCTTTGATAGTACTAATTAACCCTAACCACTTTTCCCAACTCATTGGCCAAATGAGAGGTACTTCTCAAGAGTCCCAGATTACAAGGGGTTTCTACAAGGGAAGGTGAACCACTCACCCTATGCTCACATGCTAGGGTATGTACTCCACAAGGGAAGGTGAACTACTCACTTTGTGCTCGTATAGCTCGAAGAAGTACCCCATGTTGAGAAATGTAGGGCATGAATAGTTAAAAGATTTCTCTAATCGATAATTCCTTGTGCTATACTTTTACTTCTTAACTTATAGTCTTTTCTTCGTTATGCTATTATTGTGTTCTTTTCATCAAGACAATTACCAATATGCATAATAAAAGAAAAGTGACAGTATGTAGGCTTGTCAGCCAGGGCCAAAACCTCTCACCTCTTGAGAGGAAAACATGATCAAAGTTCTTCTTCTAGATCTTCAATTGACGAGTACCAAGACCATGACACAGACCCTTGACTCTAGTATATTCCCAAGAACCTTATCACTATCCTTGATTCTCTACCTCTCCCCTTCGACTTTCTTCTTTTCTCGAACTGCTCTCTTCGGCTCCTTCTAGAGAAACTTGGTCTCTATCCTTCACACTGCTTCTTCTCAACTTCTCCCAGAGAATCTCGGTCTCTAGGATTTCATTGGTCTCCTCTAGAGAAATCTGGTCTCTAGATCTCTACCTAGGTTACCCAAAAAAAGTGCCCCAGAAGAAACCCTTTCTTAGCTGACCCAAAAGGAACCTCCTTCACTACCCCAGAAGAAACCTTCTTCGCTGCTCCAAAAGAAACCTTCTTCGTTGCCCCAGAAGAAACTATTTCTTCACTGATCCAGAAGAATCTCTCTTCACTATGCCGAAAAGAAACCTTCTTATCCTACCTTCGCATTTCTCTTTGCAGCCCCTTCTTCGGACTCCTTCTTCACCCTTTCTTCGCACTTCTGCTTGACCGATAGCTTGTCGAGTTGCTTGCTTTCAAGTGAGGCTGAGTTACACTTTATATACACCTCATCGCATGTCCTTTAGGCTGACATGATCACTAGAGGTTAGGACGACTTCTTCTAGCATGTTCTTCCATCATTGTAGGCCGACTTGAAGAGGATAAGTGACAAGTTCTTGGAGGATACTTTACACAAACAAGATTGACCTTTTACAAAGTGTAGCATGACTTCATTACATGATAATGACTCTATCATTTTATGACTACATGAAAAATAATTCCTAAAGACTCTCAATGGGAGTCTTCACTCAAAAACAAAATCTCTGACTCATGAAACCCATGAAGCAAGTCAATACAATAATTTTTATTTTTCTTCTTTACATCTCATTACATAAAATCATAATTACATGTCATTATGAAGACCAAACATAGTTACAGTTTTCAACACTCCCTCTTAACTAGGAAGGTATTCATAAAGGTACTTGGACTTTCTCAATCTGAAGAATTTCTCATAAGAAGAATTTGGATTGGTAACTCATTCGTATAGCATCATATCAACCAGCGTTGTTACATAGCAAGGCCTTGACTAACAACTCCTTAACTCGACAATATCTGAGGTCAATGCTAGCAAGACCAATGATTTATAGACACCCTCATCATTGTCTCTCTCGGAACATCCATGCCCAGGTACTCAAGGTGTGTTCCATGAGGACTATTATTATCTTGGCCTGGTCCTCCACAACTACTCTTCCATTGGATGCCCTATCTCATCACCAAAGAGTATCGGATGCCAAATAATTACTCAATCCTCCATTATGTCTTCCCAGGTGAAGACCAAAATGACATGTCTATGTCTCCCTCTCAAATAGGGAGGACGTATTCCAAATTCCAATAAAGGAATGTACTCATTTCTACTGGAAAGGAATGTACCTAAGCTCCCTCTTGGCTTAGGAATTTCCAAGTTTCTTCCAAGTAAGAAACTTCTTTTTAGGCTCCCTCTTAACTAGGGACCTACAGCAGCTCCTCACGTGGAACAACAAACTGCCTAAAGAACTCCTCTCTTCTTTGAAGTCATCAATTTCTTTTGTCATGGAGTCTTCATCTTTCGGGGACTTCTTCATAGGGCACACACCATCCATCACTTTCATCCACAAGTTAGTCATGTCCTCATTTCATCAAAAAGTGATCCATCAGTTTTTTCATCTGGCTTTGCTTCATGTCATTCTACTTTCATGTGTTAAATTATGGTATGTTCTATGCTTAGAGCAGTTTACTTATCTTTCTTATTATTATCCACAGATTAGCGATCACATGTACATAAGTAAAGTGCAGATAGAACATTAAACAATCAACAGAAAACAAGCCAAGACAAGAGACACAAGATGTGGTGGCTAGCCAAGGACAAACCCCAATATGGGGAAACCCTTTGATCAAATCTTCTTTTATCTTCAATAATTCAGCAGAGAGAAAAAGTACAAAAACCTGATTTATATCAGCAGCAGCAAACCCCAGATCAGCAGCATTAGTGGCATCAGTCAATATCTGTCAAATCATCTAGATCAGCGGCAACAGTCAATATCTGTCACATCATCTAGATCAGCAGCATCAGCATCATTGGTATCACCGACATCATCGGTATCAGGATTATCGGCATCGGCATCACTGGCATCGGCATCAACATCATCGGCATCACCGGCATCAACATCATCGGTAGCACCGGCATCAGCACTAAACTAGGGCAGACAATATCTTGCAAACCGACCGTCGGATCAACTTGATTCCTTAACCAAAAAATGTGGCCTTTTGAGGAGAGTCAGATCCACCTACAGCGCAGTTCAGAGAGGGAGAAAGATGGTCAACGCTGGTCAAACTTCTGATCTGCAATTGCAACCCTAAATCTGCGTTGTTCCTTCCACACACGTGAGAGAAGAGTCTCTTTCTACGCAATAGGAGAAGAGCCTCTTTTCTGCGAAGAGAGAGAGAGAGATGTGATGAGAAAGTGTGTCCAAATGAGGAAAAGATCTCCTGTATCTATACACAACTGTTGATGATTGAATAGATGCGATTGTTGGGCTTCTGAGCCTACATGAGTTGATGGTTGGCTTGATAATTATTCCATAATCAAAATAAATTCATATCTCCATAAATACTTATCAGAACCGGATGATCTTTAGATCAATCCTACACCTCTCGACGAGAGGAATCTAATAAAAATATTATCAGCTATGAATAAGATGACCCATATGGAGTTTGGCCCTAGTTTCCAATTTTAAGACTCCCTCTCAACTAGGGAGAACTTCATCTGCAATCTGTTTGTCAGTCGCTACTATTCATCCATCAAATGCACTGCCCTGTACAGCTTGACCCCTGCCCTGCTCTGCTTTATTCTGCCTGCCTGCACTGTACTGATCTGCACTGCTCTGCTCTTCCTGCATTGATCTGCACTACTCTGCTCTGTTCTGCTCTGTTCTGCTCTGCTCTGTTTTGTTCTGTTCTACTCTGTTTTTGTCTGAATCATGAAGAAGAAGAAATGATCGAAGATGTATCATACTGACTCAAAGTCAGTTCTCAGAGTATGTACCATTGGTCCCATACCAGTCTCAACCGACCCGAAGTTAGTGTCATAGTGGGTACAACTCCTACCACTGGTCCTAGACTAGTATCATCCTCCACTGAATCAAAGTCAGTCTGAAAGTGCG
The DNA here is from genome assembly GCA_000404065.3 of Pinus taeda. NCBI lineage: Eukaryota > Viridiplantae > Streptophyta > Pinopsida > Pinales > Pinaceae > Pinus > Pinus taeda. The sequence continues at coordinate 46,329 of APFE031533849.1, read as the reverse complement.
TACCACTAGTCCCAGACCAGTCTCAACCGACCCGAAGTCAGCGTCATAGTAGGTACCACTCCTACCACTAGTCCCAGACCAGTCCTTCACTGACCCGAAGTCAGTGTCAAAGTATGTACCACTGGTCCCAGACCAGTATCATTGATCCCAGATCAATAAAGGTCATCCTAGCATAGGGAGTACAGTAGATACAGCGATGCGTCCATCGATACTATTATGGTCCCTATCCTCATTTCCCTGCGCATTGATCAGATGAGAGGTACTTCCCATGAGTCCCAGACTGCATGGGTAGGATGCCTCGACAGGAGAACTAATCAATCCTGTCCTCACAGGAGAACTAATCATCCTGCTACACAATCGTCATGGAGAACACATCATCTAGACCTCACAGGAGAACTAATCATTCTGCTACACAAGAGAGTGAATCATCTTGTCCACAGGAGAGCAAATCATCCTGTCTCACAAGAGAGCAAATCATCTTGTCCCAGTGCGCACCACCAGGGGAGAGTGAGTCACCATATGGTTGTTTGTTGCTCTTGTTAGAACCGCAAGCCCCCAAAGCTCCCAGAGCTCAATGTATGCAACATGCAGGACCCTTTTACAAGGGTCTCTTGACGACTCCAAGTCGTTCGGGAAAATCACAAATTTGATCTTTCCCCGGGGCTTTGTCAAAATGTCAGCGACCTGTACATCAGTCTCAATGCGATGGAGCCTCCTTGCTCATTGACTTACCATATCCCAGAAAAGGCAGCATCTGATGTTTATCTGCTGGAGCAATCATTGAATACGAGATTCCTCTATAATCGAATCCCACCTCTGGTTGTCACAGAGAATCACAGTGGTATTCATCATGTGTACAAATAGCGCACTGAAGAGCTTCCGCAACCAGAGTGCCTCACAAGAGGCCATGCTAGCAGCAATGTATTCTACCTTGGCGATGCTCAAAGCCACTGACTTCTGCTTCCTGCTCATCCAAGATATCGAGGCAGATTCCAAAGAGAACCAGCAATGAGAAGTGCTTTCCATACTGCCTGCTCACTCGGCATTCAAATAATCATGCAATTTCATATTTCTGGCAGTGTATCTCAATCCATGAGAGATTATGCCCCGAAGACATCTCAGAAGATTCTTGGCATCAATCTAGTGAGGCTCAACCAAATATGAGCTCACCATGCTCACTGCAAAACATATTCCGGACGGAGGTTCACCAAGAACATCAACGCGAATGAGTTTATGAAACTCAAAGACATTTCTCAAATCTGGTCCGACATCACTACCATATAACTTTTGAAAGTTAAGATCCTCGAGGTAGTCACAGGCTTGCAGTCCACCATACCGAATCTTTCCAATATCTTCACCACATATTTTCCTTGAGATAGGAAAATTTCCCTTGGCTTCTACCAAACTTCAAGTCCTAGGAAATAGTGCATCAGTCCTAGGTCCTTCATTTCAAATTCAAAAGTCAACTCCCTCTTACATTGGTGAATGAGAGGGTCTACCCCTGTTAGAAAGAGGTCATCCACATGCAACACCAGTATGTGAGGTTTGTCATCTTCAACCTTAGAGTAAAGGTTAGGATCGGCTTCACTCCTAGTGAATCCCAGCTTCATCAAGTAGCTATCAATCCTCTCATACTTTGCTCGAGGTGCTTGCTTCAACCCATAGAGAGCCTTCTTCAACCTGCATACATGAGATTTTCGATCATGAATCTCAAATCCTTCGGGTTGCTCCACGTAGACCTCTTCCTTGATCGAACCATGCAAGAACGCCATCTTGACATCCATCTGATGTAGGTTCCATCCTTGTGAAGCCGCAAGGGCTATGATCGAGCGGATGGTGGTATATCTGGCAACAAGTACAAATATCTCATCATAGTTTATACCTTTCTTCTGGGAGAAGCCACGAGCAACAAAACGAGCCTTATATTTTTCTGTACTTCCATCTGCTGCATGCTTTATCTTGTAAAGTCATTTAGAAGTGACAATTGTCTTGTCCTGGGGTCTGGGAACCACTTCCCAGACATCATTCTTCACAATAGACTCATATTCTTTGGTCATAGCATCCTTCCATACTTGATGCTTGATGGCATCTGAGAATGATGAAGGCTCATTTTGTATGATCGTGCTCGTGATGGTCAGGTATCCCTGATACCTGTTGGGTTTCTTACTTTCATGGAAGGTTCTTCGGGGTGCAATGTGTCCTTCAGCATCATCGAGTAGCCCCCTAAGCCAAGAGGGCCTCATCCTAGAAAAAAAGGGCCCAGGTGGATCAATAGGATCCATGGGTTCTTCCACATCACGCATTGTTTCATCATCCTTTTCTTTCGGTTCCCTGGTGTCGGCTTCTTGAGAGCTCCTCAAAGTCGGAAGATTGTCCACCTTGCTGAGGACCATATCTTCGTCAAAGGTGACATCATGACTAATCACGACTTCCCTTTGACCAGCAACATAGATTCTATAGCCCTTAGTATTTTCACCATAGCCCACGAAGATTCCTTTCTTTCCAGATGCACCCAATTTATTCCTTTTTTCTTTGGACATGAAAATATACAGGGCTTCCAAAAATTCTAAAATGAGATACATCAGGTTTCTTACCGGTGAACATTTCTTCAGGAGTCCTGGAACCCAATGCTTGATGAGGGCATCGGTTTTGTAAATATACGGTGGTGTTTGTAGCTTCGGCCCATAGAAACTTCGGAAGTCTTTGATCATGGCTTCCACAATCGTACAGTTCTTCCTTTCTGCCACACCATTCTGTTCAGGAGTATATGGTGCAGTAGTCTCCCTCTTGATGCCAGCCTCTTTACAAAAGTCATGAAACTCATTAGACTCATATTCAGTCCCATTATCAGTCCTTAAGATCTTGATCTTCTTTTCGGTTTCATTCTTGATCAGGGCTTTGAAGTGTCGAAACCAAGAGAACACTTCATCCTCTTTTTCAATAAGTATATTCAAGTCTTTTGAGAATAGTCCTCTGTAAAAGTAAGGTAATATAAATATCCTCCCAAGGAGTTCACAGGCATCATACTGGATACGTCTGAGTGAACCAACTGTAATATATCGGAGGTCTTGCTTTGGCTTGAGGGGAATGGTCCCCTTTTGAGCTTTCCTTCGGCACATCCCGAACATACACCTTCTTTCTCTACTCAAAATTCGGGCATCCCTATCACCCTTTGTCTTACATCGGGTAGAGCTTTATAATGGAGGTGGGCAAACCTCCGATGCCAAAGTTCGGACTTGAAGAGATGTGTCACATGACACCTAGCGGACTTCCACCGACCTGATATAATGAATCAACTCAAAACCAAAGAGTAAAGGCATTTGTAACATTGTTTTTCCATACACGTACCTTGCCATCGCTGAAGGTCACCCTCTAGCCTTTGTCTTCCATTATCGACATGGACACCAGGTTCTTCTTGTGGTTAGGTACATATAATACATCCTGAAATTTCTAGCCTTCTTGAATGGAGGCCACCAAGCGCTTGTTGATAGAGTCCCGGATGATATTCTTTGTTTTGACTTAATCGGTTTTCCATTTGTTCCTGGCAGCAGCGGGTGCATTTGATGGAAGCTCGACAATATTTCCTCTCACATGGTCCAACACTCCTTGATCTTCTAAGGTTAGATCAATAGACATCTTCCATCCGTGATAGTCAGCGTTCTCACGGAGTTTGTCTTCGGCAAGGAAGAGTGTTGAAGACCCCATAGTTCTTTAGGATAGCCTTGCCAATCTTCTCTTCGGTGATTGCTCTTGCTCTTGCTCGGGCTTCGTCTTCATCTCAACTCTAATACCATGTTAAATTATGGTATGTTCTATGCTTAGAGCAGTTTACTTATCTTTCTTATTATTATCCACAGATTAGCAATCACATGTACATAAGTAAAATGCAAATAGAACATTAACAAGAGACACAAGATGTGGCGACTAGCCAAAGACAAACCCCAATATGGGGAAACCCTTTGATCAAATCTTCTTTTATCTTCAATAATTCAGCGGAAAGAAATAGTACAAAAATCTGATTTATATCAGCATAAGCAAACCCTAGATCAGCAGCATCAGTGGCATCAGCGGCATTAGCGGCATCAGTCAATATCTGTTAGATCATCTAGATCAACGACATCAGCATCCTCGGTATCACCAGGATCATCGACATCAGCATTAGCGTCATCAGCATCACTAGCATCAGCATCATCGGCATCACCGACATCAGCACTAAACTAGGGCAGACAATATCTTGCAAACCAACCATCGGATCGGCTTGATTCCTTCACCAAAAAATGTGGCCTTCTAAGGAGAGTCAGATCCACCTACAGCGTTGTTTAGAGAGGGAGAAAGATGGTCAACGCTAATCAAAGTTCCGATCTGCAATTGCAGCCCTAAATCTGTGTCCTTCCTTCCACACATGTGAGAGAAGAGTCTCTTTCTGCGCAGTAGGAGAAGAGCCTCTTTTCTGCGCAGGAGAGAGAGAGAGAGATGTGATGAGAGAATGTGTCCAAATGAGGAAAAGACCTCCTGTATTTATACACAACTGTTGATGATTGAATAGATGCGACTGTTGGGCTTTTGAGCGTACATGAGTTGCTGGTTGGCTTGATAATTATTGCATAATCAAAATAAATTCATATCTCCATAAATACTTATCGGAATCGGATGATCTTTAGATCAATCTTACACCTCTCGA
>APFE031533849.1:16902-37904 GCA_000404065.3 Pinus taeda | reverse complement strand
AGAGCAAGGGAGAGGCTTCTGAGACCAAGGCGAAGCCAGCAAGGGTGGAGAAGGAAGTGGAGACAGATGATGACTGTGCAATGAGTGCCTCAGAAAAAACCCTTTCTTAGCTGACCCCAGAAGAAACCTCCTTCGCTACCCTAGAAGAAACCTTCTTCGTTGCTCCAAACGAAACCTTCTTTGTTGCCCCAGAAGAAACTCTCTCTTCACTGATCCAGAAGAATCTCTCTTCACTGATCCAGAAGAATCTCTCTTCACTATGCCCAGAGCAAACCTTCTTATCCTACCTTCACACTTCTCTTTGCAACCCCTTCTTCGCAGTCCTTCTTTGCACTCCTTCACCCTTTCTTCGCACTCCTGCTTGACCGAAAGCTTGTCGAGTTGCTCACTTTCAAGTAAGGCTAAGTTAGGCTTTCTATACACCTCATCTCATGTCCTTTAGGCCGACATGATCACTAGAGGTTAGGCCAACTTTTCTAGCATGTTCTTCCATCATTGTAAGCCAACTTGAAGAGGATAAGTGACAAGTTCTCGGAAGATACTTTACACAGACAAGATTGACCTTTTACAAAGTGTAATATGACTTCATTACATGACAATGACTCATCATTTTATGACTAGATGACAAATAATTCCTCAAGGCTCTCAATGGGAGTCTTGACTCAAAAACAAAATCTCTTGCTCATGAAACCCATGAAGCAAGTCAATATAGTAATTTTTATTTTTTTCTTAACATCCCATTACATAAAATCGTAATTACATGTCATTAAGAAGACCGAACCTAGTTACACTTTTCAACACCCCAGGCCCCCAAGAGCTCCCAAAGCTCAATGTCCAACTCAATCAAGACACTCATGGTAGGGTCTTTCCACAAATCCAAGTCTCTTTGAAGGCTAAGAACTTGGTCTTTCCCAAAGGCTTTGCAAGGATGTCAGCAACTCGTTCATCCGTCCTAATGTGTTGGAGCCTTATTGCTCCCCCTTGTACCATACTAGAATAAAATGGTACCTAATATCAATATGCTTGGATCGGTCATGGAATACAAGATTCTCTGAAAGGCGAATCCCACTTTGATTATCACAATAAATGATGGTGGTATCCATCACGTGCTCAAATAGCTCACTAAAGAGCTTCCTCAACCAAATGGCTTCACAACAAGTCATACTAGTTGCAATATATTCAACCTTAGCGGTGCTTAGTGCAACAGACTTTTGTTTTCGACTCATCCATGAGATGGAAGTAGATCTCAAATAAAAACAACATCCATATGTTCTCTTTTTATCCACCACACTGCCAGTCCAATCGGCATCAGTATATCCATGTAATCTCAAATCCTTGGTAGTGTACCTCAATCCATGGTTGATAGTACCATGATGATGTCTTAGAAGATTCTTCGCAACAACCTAATGCATATGATAAGGCTCAACCATAAGTTGCCTCCATGTATTAACAGCAAAGCATATGTCTGGTCGTGTGTTCACCAAGAACATCAATGCTCCCATAAGTTGTCTATTATCGGTAGGATTTGCCAAATTTAGACCAACAACACTTTCACATAGCTTATTGAAATTTAGTTCCATCAGTGTAGTCACAAACTTGCAGTCCACCATGCCACATCTTTCTAACAGCTTCACAATATATTTTCCTTGAGAAAGAAAAATCTCACCTGGCTTTTGCCAGACCTTCAAGCCTAAGAAGAAATGCATCAATCTTGGATCCTTCATCTTGAATACAGAAGTCAACTCCCTCTTACATTAATATATGAGAGGATCTACACCAATCAGAAATAGATTACCAACATATAAGACCAAAATAAGTGGCATGTCCTTTTCAACCTTTAAGTATAGGTTTGGACCAACATAGCTCCTTGTAAATCCCAGCATCATGAGATAGCTATCAATCCTCTCATACTAAACCCTAGGGGCTTGCTTTAACCCATGGAGGGCTTTCTTCAACCTGCGTACGAGTTTTTCTATCCTACTCTTCAAACCCCTGAGGTTGTTCCAAGTAGACTTCTTCCTTAAGTGAGCCATGTAAGAATGTTGTCTTGACATCCATTTGATGCAGGATCCATCCTTGATTTGCAGGAAGAACAATTGTCGATCGTATTGTGGTGTATCGGGCAACCGAACCAAAATCTCATCATAGTTGATTCCTTTCTTTTGTGAGAAGCCACAAGTCTTGCCTTGTATTTTCCAGCAGTTCCATCAGCTCCATGTTTAATTTTGTTGATCCATTTCAAAGTGACTACAGACTTGTCCTTGGGTCTATGAACCACTTCCTAGGCATTATTCTTCATTATTGACTCATATTCCTCGGCCATAACATCTTTCCATCCCTGGTGCTTCACAGCTTCTTCGAAAGTGCAAGGTTCGGTTTGAATGATAATACACATGGTAGCCAAGTATCCTTGATACTTGGTAGGCTTCTTACTTTCTCTAAAAGTTCCTTTCCTCTTTCAATACATGAAAATATATAGGACAACCAAAAATTCTAAAATGTGCAATATCAGGTTTCTCTCCAGTGAAGATTTCTTCGAGTGCCTTAAAATACTCTCTGAAATGCAGTGAAGGTCATATCACTTAGACCTGATTGAAGGTATCAAAAGAACGAAGGAATGTCTTCATGAGATCTCAACTGGGAGATCTGGGAAAGATGATAATAAGATAATCATCATTGTTCTAACAAATAAGAAAGGTAACAAATATCCATGAACAAGAATGTTACATCACTCAACAATTTGTGGTCTCTATGCTAGATAGAGAAAGACAAGTTGATGACAAAAGTATTGAAGGATAAAGAACAACATTTGCAGAAAGGAAAGGCAAGTTTGGTCCTCAAGCAAGACAGAATAAGTATAGCTAAGATTCAATGCTATGGAAAGATTATAGAAAGAAGCTCATATCACAAGAAAGATGGAGGAAACTGAGGAAAAGAGGGAGTAACAAATCTCTCCTATGAGTAAGATGGTATCCCTCACAAAAAGGTCCTATCATAAGCTCCTAAATCTTCAGTTACAGATATGACCATGATATTAAGATGCATCGTGCTCATGGAAGCATTAGAAACAAGAGCTCAAGACATCACAATGGGAATCATGGAGGACAAAATCCATGACAAACAAACATGAAGGATCTAGCTCTTGGGAACCTCATTTGACATTGAAAAAAAGGATGAAGTCATCTAGGACAAGGCTCATCATACAAAAAGGAAACATCTGCCAAATGGGGATATACAAGATCCTCAAGATTCTCTGAAGGAATCCTCATTGGAGGGTTCACTGATCTAGAGAGGAAGCAAGTGTTTCATCAGGAAATCCAACTTATGGAATTCATGAGATGATGGTTTGATGACATGAGAAATAAAGCAGATTAAGGGATTGAAGATCTTTTCAGTCAGGGAAGCCGCTAGAAGAAGCCTAGATGACCTAAAGGTAAAATGAGGTACGTATTCTTGTGTTTAATATTATGATGTCATGTCATATGGTTGCAGGTAACATGGATCATTACTTCTATCTTGAGAAGCATGATCAAGAGAAAAAGGATCTCCTCCTCTGAAAGGATGTAGGAAAGCATAAGTCACACTAGATTAAATCAACATAATATGTCATCATATGAAGTATGAGGTGATTGACCACAATGAAGAAACTCTGATTGAAAGGTCCTTGTAATGGAATATGTGAGGAAGGAAGAGATCGTGAGATATGCAACCTTGATGAAGGCGATCAAAATCCAAAAGACCAAGAAGATTTGACTAGCAAATCTCCCGGAAAGATATGAAGACTCTGCTGCAAGTCTGAAAAGGATGGAGACCTTTGACTATGGATATCTTTGGGAGATATGTCAACATGTATGCAGGATGTTGATACCTACATAGCGATGTCATGATGAAGAGCCATCTCGAAAGGTACAATTTGATTTAATGTTATGTTTTGATTTCTTGAATAATTTCTGGATGAGTTCATGCAAGGCTACTAGCATAAGAGTTGTAAGTACAAGTACAACTATCATTCATGTGGAGGATGGAAATTCCTAAAAGAAACATGATAAGGAAGAAGTAGCCATATGACGAAGGTTCCAGATATGTATCAAGAAGGCCACTTTCAATGAAGAAATGAATGACATGACGAACTAAGAAGGAAAGTGATCGATGGCTAATGCCCTACAAGGAAGAAGCTCGATTGAATTTCATGACATCAAGGAAATTGATCAAGCAACTAAAGGACCCACGAAGAAGAAGTTGTTCATGAAAAAGAGAGTCCCTAGTTAAGAGGGAGCACTGACAAGTCCCTAATTGAGAGGGAGATTGGGCAAGTTCCTGGTCAGAGGGAACTTGGGTACATTCCTTTATAAGAATGGGCACATCCTCCCTAGTTAAGAGGGAGAGATAGACACAACATTCTTGTCTTCACCTAGGAAGAAAGAATGGAAGGATTGGGTAATCATCTGGCATTCGATGCTCTTTAAGGATGTTTAAGGCATCCAAGCCAAGAGTAGGCAAGAGGACCGATATTCTTTGAGGGCTGAGAACCCAAGATAAGAATAGTCCTAGAAGGTCATACTCAGTGAACAACCAGGTGGGTATGTACCTTCAGAGACAATGATGAAGGTGTCTATAGTCATTGGTCTCGCTAACATTGTGCTCTGATCTAATGAAAGAGCTGTCAATCAAGGCCTTGTTGTGGAAACAATGTTGGTTACTATGATGCTATACAGATAGGTTACCAATCCGATTCTTCTTATGAGAAATTCTTCAGATTGAGAATGACCAAGTACCATTATGAATACCTCCCTAGTTAAGAGTGAGTGTTGAAGGAAATGTAACTAGGTTCAATCTTCATAAATGTAATTTTGATCTTTGCACTTGTAAAAAAAAAAAAATCTTATATTTTGTCATTTATAAAAATGAGTTTCTTGCTCATTGAATAGGTCAAACAAGTGTTTAAGTGCTTCTAGAAAGTCAAAGAGTCAATATCATGTATGAAGCTCTTCTTGAGCATGAGAAAAATATATATGAGTCTACAATAACCCTCCAAAGACAAGCACAATCGTCTTAAAGAAGTCGGCCAACAAATGAATTAAATATAAATCATGTCAGCTTCCATTAATGGGCACACCTCTTCAGATTGTCAAGTCGGCTCGATATGGAGGACGACTTACTATATATACCCAACTAGGGTCTGCGAAAAACAAAGACTTGGAACTCGGATTTGTTTGAGATTTTTAGATGTCTATCACAAGATAATTTTCGGATGGGTACAAGGGTCTGCAATCCACACTACAGGAGGACACAACTTCGGAGGTCTCTGAAACTTCGTAGGCACAGTTACAGTCTCGGTGGAATGATAATCTCAGTACAAGAAACAACGCAGTCACTATCTCACAATCTCAGCATAATTATAAGAAGGATCTCAATACTCTATCTCGGCATATATACTACAAACACAGTCACAATAATCACTGTCTCACAGTGTTGGTGTATTCATGATGAAGAGGATCTCAGTGATCATACAGTCTCAACATACCTTCTAGATACAGTCATGATCCCAGTCACAATCATGGTCCCGGTGGTATTCTAATGACGATCTCGGTAATAGTAATGATGGTGTTGTAGAGCTGATTTCGGTGAGAAGGCTGCAATGATCTAAGTGATGATGGAACAATGATGAACCAGCAGTGATGATGATCTCAACAGCAACGAAGAAAAGGATTGGTGTCTTGGTCTTGGAGTGCATCATAAGTCAAGGGTCATGGTCTTGGTATTCGTCAATCGGAATCTATAAGAAGAATTTCGAGCGGGTTTTCCTCTCTAAGAAGGAAAGGTTTTGGCCCTGGTAGAAAGCCAAACACCTTGTGTACTTGTCTCTTTGTTTTGGTAGCTATTTGATGAACCAAGAAGACACACTCTAATAATAATAACAAGTGAAGATTGTGCTAAGAAGTAAAGTTAAATAACTCACAAATAGTTACCATTAGAAGGAGAATCTCATTATCTACATTGCCCTAGATTCTTCAACACACTTTCCCTTGCACATAATCCAACACTTCATGTTCCTCCAAGGTCAAATCAAGAGTCGTCTTCCAGGCATGATAATCTCATTTGTCATTGAGCTTATCCTCTATCTTGAAATAAGAGTGAGTAGCCATGGAGACTTGTTCCAACAAACCTTGTTCAACAACATCAATTATTCAACAGTGATTGCTTCTCTTGTTTCTTGGGCTTGTCTTCACCTGGGCTCTAATACCATGTTAAATTTGATGGTATGTTCTATTGAAATATGTAACTAAGATCGGTCTTCATAAATGTATTTGAGATGTACTTATCAAAAGAATGAAGAAAATATTTTCATTATTATTATGACTTACTAAAGCATAGGTTTCATGCTTGGGTCATCATGTTTTATGTCAAACTCCCCATTGAGGACTTGTAGGATTTATTCTGAGTCATTAGAGTCATTGTACATTAAAAGAGACACTTCTCGGGCTTTCAAATCATGTAGAAAGAATTATTTTTGAGTCAAAAATGAATTTAGTCTTCTCCACACCAAGTCGTCCTCAAGAAGAGTAATTCGACCTCCCTGGAAGGCTATATATACAAGGCGGTTCGAATTCATTTGGAGCATTTCACACTCTCTCACTCATAGTTCGATATCTTAAGTTGGAAGCTGGAAATGTGAAGTTGGTAAAGGGCTAGAAGAAGAGCTGGAAAGAAGTGAGCTTATGGAGGAAGATAGAAGACCTCAAGGTCGAAATTTTGGGACAAGTCTCACTCACTTCTGAGGTGTATCAAGGGAGATCGAAGTTTTTCTAGTATAGTCGAAGCTGTTGCTGCTACTGCCACTGGGTCGACGCTGCTAGTGGGTCGAAGTTGTTGTTGCTGCTAGGTCGAAGTTGCTTTTGAAGGGTTATCATCTACAAGAAGGATTGAGGGTTGACTTAGTGTGGAGGAAGTCTTTGTCTAGATCAAGAGTCTTGGATTACCTCGAGAAACTATTGAAGGAAGAATTGTTGGCTGGGTTTCCCGCTAGATAGGGGTTTTGCCCTGGTTGTCCACCTACATCTGTTGTCCTTGTGCTATTGTTTTGGTAATTGCTTGATGAACTAAAAGATAAAAGAAGAACATAAAGATAAAAGAATCACAAGTAATTATCTATGTAGGAAAATCTTTCTACCCTTTTGATTTTCTAACATGTTCTATGCTTGCAACAATTACTTCAGTGTCTTATTAGCCCAATAAGAACTTTACTTCAGATTCCAATAGCAATCACATTAAAACTTCAGTAGCATTAACTTTAGATCATCATTGACAGTAATTGTAGATAGAACACCAACAATAAGTACAAGAAGATATGAGATGATAAGTGAGTTGTGTAAAATGAAAAGTTTCAACTTTCAAGTAAATTTTATACTCAAGATACCCAAGAGACATGTCTCTCTGTAAATTAGATCATGTATCTTTGTAAATTAAATTCTAGTAAGTTTGCACATTTACATTTTTACCCATATTTGTTAAAGTGTTGAAGAACCCATAAATAATGGTGGGCAGTGGCTCCTAGTAAGTATATTTATTTACATCTTTTTTCTTATCCCATCTTTTACGCAAATACTTGCTTAAATTAGGGTGGGTAGTTGTTGAAGAATGTAACTAGTGTCGGTCTTCATAATTGTATTTGAGTCATAATGAAATATTTTTGTCAAATGAAAGAAAAAAGAATTTTTATTATTAAAGAAATTGACTTATTAAAGCATGGGTTTCATGCTTCGGTCAATCGTTTTTAGGTCAAAGCCTCCATTGAAGGCTTCTAGTGTTTATGTCAAGTGTCCTTATCCATGTCGTAATGTAAAGAACCCTTCTTGGGATTTATTTGTCAAAGAAGAAATTTATTTTATTATAAAATAGGTCAATGAGGCCTCCTCCACCAAGTCAACCTCAAACTAGACAAGTCGGACTAAATTGGGTAACAAACTCACCATATAAAAGCAGCAACTCGACCTCATTTGTCACTCACTCACAACAAGTTCGATTTGCAACTTCTGGGGCCAGAAAAAGTGTGACTTTCAAGGAAATAAGAAGAAAAGGATAGCGAAGGAGAAGGAGGTCTCTCACAAGCATAAGAAGTCGAAATTTTGTCTCTTTCTCACACGTGTGAAGCTGTGAAGTTGTTGGAAGGGCCAAAATCTACAATATTGAAGTTGGACCGAAATTTTGCTACTGGGGTCGAATTTCTGCTGCTAGGAAGCCGAAATTTTTGGATTGTTGTTGGGTCGAAGTTGTTGGACAAGAAGAGACTACTAAAGTGTGCTAAATCATATTGCAAAGTTGACTTGGTGGAGGAGGAAGGTTTGTTGGTCTAGGGAAGTGTTGTGAACATCATGATCAGGATTAAATCGGCGAGGGTTCGAAATCGGAAAAAACCAAGAAAAGCAGGAAAAAATCGGTAAAAATCGGCAATTACAAAAATATTAAAAATTTTCAATTTTTTTAATATCTAAAGCATCCACAACATAAAATAAATGCATTGACACATAAATATGATAAAAAAACTAATATATAAGATGTGTAATATCATTTCTAGTGCTACATCACACATAACAGTGAATCATGTCTTGAGTGTTGATTTTTGGTAGCATCAAATGTGCTTTAGCCATGAAAATTGGTGGAAAGGCTAAGGCACATGAGATCTCCAAGACCCAGAAATCATTTGGAGAAATTCCACCCGGATGGAGAGATATTAAAATAATTAATATTTTTAATGAGACCCTAAGTCTAAATTTATGAAAATTAAAATATTAATGTGTATTAATATAATATGAGTCAAAAAGTTCTAAATAACGAGAATCAAACCAGATCTAATCTTCGCCATTGATTAGGGATTTAATCTCGGCTGTTTAATCGTCAACAAGAAAAGTATAAGAAGAGGCTTGAAGGTCAATTGGAGATACACCAAGAGAGATCAAGAATTCGATTTTCTGGGGAAGGGTTTGCTAAAGAAATCGAGTGAATGATCAGTTGCAGCAAGGGGCAGTTCAGCAAGAGGATTTCGATCCAAGGCTGAAGAATACATATCAGAGAGGCAGCAACGTGTCGGAAGAGGCAGCAAAGAGCCTAAGAAGGTTGACGCAGAGGCAGCAAGGGTTGACGCTGAGGCTAAAGAGGCCAACACAGAGCACGCAGAGGGCAAAAGAAGTTGACGTAGAGGCCGGAAAGGATGACACAGAATACGCAGTGAGCTTCAGAGGCTGCGCTAACGTGATTTAGTAGGACACACTGAGAGTTGATTGGCTGATGCAGAGCCAGGGAGGGTGACGCATTCCTGAAGAGGATGACGCAGTTCCAGAGGAGTGCGTGGAGTAGCTTTCGCTATCCAGCACAAGGAATAGCCGGAGTCACTATGGGATTGTTCATCCAGTTGTTGATCAGCTGGAATATCTATCTCCGGATAGAGGTATTGCTACCAAGGATATTCTCCGAAGGGTGAGCCATTTATGGCACCGTAGTTGTATTCCCGCATTGGGTTTTTTCGGGGACGATTGTCCAAAAATGATGATGTCCCTTATGTTGTCTCAGTTTATTTCAGTTGTTGATCTGTAAATTTGTGATGGCTACAATTGGGTTTACTTCGATGTTTATGTTAATAAATAACTTGTTAATGTAAAGAACAAGTAGGAGACAGTAAACCAGATATTGCAATAGGGGTTTTTGACGTGTTAGATTCGGAAATTTTCACATGGTATCAAAGCGATTGCAAATCAAGGAGGACTGAACACACCAGCAGAAGAAATCTGAGGATTTGTAGCAGAGAAGCATTTGTCTTGGGAGAGCTTTGTTCCATAGTTGAAGAGGCAAAAAGAGGAATGACACATTACTAAGAGGGTGACGTAGAGGCTCACGCAGAGCCTACGTCAGCATTCTAGGCCAGGAGAAACACCAGTGCAAAGGCAGAGGGGGGGTAGATCAGGGCTACGCAGTGCCCAGTCATCTTTCTCAGCCAGGAAGGATCAACACTGAGGCTGGGAGGAGCTGATCCAGCTCTCACTGTGATTGCGCAGAGCTAGAGGGGCTCAGATTCTTTAGTTGTCGGGGCTAAGGGAGTTGTGCAGATTGTGATTTGAGGAGCTGGTGGGACGTTGTTTCTATCTGTACAAAACATTGTCTAAGGAGACGGAACCAAGGTATAGGGAAGCACTACCTTGACGGATTTCTAACGAGAGATCCAGATCCGAGTTGCAACAGTAAAGGGGAATTATAGAGGAGTGATTCGACAATTGGCAAAAGGATTTCTAGGAGGGAAGTCAAGACTGGGAGGGAGTCTAGAAGAAGAGTGGAGATGGCAGTAAACAGATTGAGGGATTAAGACAGATTGGACGGGGCTTCCAATTTTGTCATCTAGAAGGCCAGGATCCTGGCAATCCTGGATAAACATCACATCAAGGACTATGCCTTGAGAACCATCGCTGTCCTAGTTGACCCTGCTGCAAATGAGAAGTATGAGGAGGCCCAGGCGAAGGCAAAATGCATGATCCTAGACAGGGTCAAGTATCATGTCATACCACATATTGCTGAGAAGAACACCGCAAGGGAGATGTGGTAGACCATGACCACCTTATACCAGGGCTTTTCCGTGCAACGGAAGATGTTATTGGAAAATCAGTTGAGGTCATATCAGATGCAGAAAGGAGAGGAGATAGATCACTTTCTTCTTAGGTTAAAAGGGATTCGAGACCAACTTACTTCTGTGGGGTCTACACCAGATCCAAAGTTCATGGTCAGGACTGCCCTGAATGCAGTCTCCAAGGAGTGGGAGACATTTGTCCAAAGCATTTTGGGCAGAGCGACTCTCCCCATTTGGGAGGAGATGTGGGCAACTCTTCAACAAGAAAAGCTCAGGAGATTGACCAAGACAGGGAGTAGCAGCAAGGGGGCTCGAATCAAGAAAGAGGAGGAGGATGTGTCTCTAGCATCTGAGGGACAACAGGGGGTTTACAAGAGGAAGAAGAAAGACATCTCCAAGGTCAAGTGCTTCAATTGTGGGGAGTTGGGACATTATGCCTCTCAGTGCCCCAGGAAGAAAGACAAGGGAGAAGTTTCCGACTCAAAGGCAACTCCAACAAAGATGGAGAAGGATGTCGAGACTGATGACAATTGTGCCATGAGTGCTCATACGCCTCTAGAGAAGAGGTGGGGAGACATAGAGTTGTAGTCGAGAGGACTACATGCTGGGGTAGGATCCTTGAGGTGCCCAAACTCTTGGATCACATCCAACTATGGGAGCCCTTAACGACAATAACATGATGACAGGTGTCGGGTGGAGCAACGTGTGATAGAGTAGCAAGGTAGTGCTAGAGTGCAGAGGTCTGTAGCAGCGTAGTAGAGGTCACAGCAGTGCGAGAGGCACAAAAGAGGTTGCAGCAGCACAGTGGCAACAAAGGGAGCACATGATAGTATCAGAGGTAGCTTCAGCATCACGAGGCTTCCAAACTGACCAGGATGTCAGTATTTGGGTGAAGTCAGTTACTTACTTCTCAGTAACTAAGTTGCAATGCAACAATTAGCAATGCAAGTGTTATGGGCAGCATGATGTAGCATGTTGAGAGGGAGTTGCAGTACAGATAAGGCAGTGGCAGTGCATTGGTAGTGTCATGGACAGTAGTACAGGAAGCAGCAGTGCAGGGGATGTGAAGCAGTAGCCCAAGCATCAGCATAGGTATCGATGCGGAAGATCAGTGTGATGTTTCTATGGTGAAGCATTACTAGAGCACATTCCTCGCTAAGAGGGAGTGTTGATTTTTGGTAGCATCGGATGTGCTCTAGCCATGAAAATTGGTAGAGAGGCTAAGGCATATGAGATCTCCAAGACCCAAAAATCGTTTTGAGAAATTCCACACGGATGGAGAGATATTAAAATAATTAATATTTTTAATGAGACCCTAAGTCTAAACTTATGAAAATTAAAATACTAATGTCTATTCCATTAATATAATATGGGTAAGAAAGTTCTAAATAACGAGGATCAAGCGAGATCTAATCTTAGTCGTTGATTAGGGACGTAATCTCGGTCGTTGAATCGTCAACAAGAAAAGTATAAGAAGAGGCTTGAGGGTCAATTGGAGATACACCAAGAGAGATCAAGAATTCAATTTTCTGAGGCAGGGTTTGCTGAGGAAATCAAGTGAGTGATCAATTGTAGCGAGGCACAGTTCAACAAGAGGATTTTGATCCAAGGCTGAAGAATACATATCAGAGAGGCAGCAGAGTGCCAGAAGAGGTAGCGCAAAGCCCAAGAAGGCTAACGCGAAGGCAGCAAGGGTTGACGCAAAGGCTAAGAAGGCTAGCGCAGAGCACGCAAAGGGCCAAAGTAGCTGACGCAAAGGCCGTAGAGGTTGACGCAAAGTACATAGTGAGCTTCAGAGGCTGCCCTGAGGTGATTCAATGGGACAGCCTGAGAGTTGATTGGCTTACGCAAAGCCAGAGAAGGTGACGTAGTTCCAGAGGAGTGCGTGGAGCAACTTTTGCTATCCAGCACAAGGAACAGCAGAGTCACTGTGGGATTGTTCATCCGGTTGCTGATCAGCCGAAATATCTGTCTTCGGATAGAGGTATTGTTGCCAATGATAATCTCTGAAGGGTTGAGCCATTTCTGGCACCCTAGTTGTATCCATAAATCTGCTTAATAATAAAACCCTCATATATACTGCACCAATTTTCCCGGATTGGGTTTTTGCGGGGACGATTGTCTAAAAATAACGGTGTCCCTTGTGTTGTCTCAGTTTATTTCAGTTGTTGCCCTGTATATTTGTGAAGGCTGCAATTGTGTTTACTTTGATGTTTATGTTAATAAATAACTTGTTAATGTAAAGAACAAGTAGGAGATAGTAAACCAGATATTGCAGTAGGGGTTTCTGATGTGTTAGATTCAGAAATTTTCACACTAAGTCCCAACTCAGCCTCAAAATATCAACAAAAAATATAATAATGTATCTCATATCATGAGTCATAATATCATATACAATGAAATGAACCAAATAATTAATACTACTGATTTCCTCTACCCCTCTTGCGAGAAAATGCAACAGCTTTCCCTCTAGATGTAGATGGTGGTGGAGCTGGCAGTGGACTCTGTTGTACTCTAGAAGCTGAAGAACTAGGAGCTATAGGAGGTAGACCACATCCTCTACTGGTGATAGGGGTAGCTTGGGTAGGTGGTGTCACCTCCTCCTCTTGTTTCTCCTCCTCCTCCTCCTCCTCTACCCCCTCCACTACCTCCTGCTCTAACCAATCAGGGGTCGACTCCTTGATAGGCCTCTCGACCTCAACCCTCCATGCAGCAGTGGTGTTAATCCCATTAAATGAGATGGCCTCCACATCAGGTGTCTTCTCAAGTCGCCTCACCCACAATCGAAGATTGTAGTAGTCGTAGACCATGTCATTAAGTCGTTGGGACTCCAACCTGTACAAGGGTCATAAATTAATAAATTATAAATAATAAAATAATTATTATAAAACAATTATTATTTAATGAATTCAAAAAATTAATTAGAAATTTGGAATATTTTAACCTGTTGCGCTTCTTGGTGTGTATTTTTTCAAATACACTCCAGTTGCACTCGCATCCCGAGGAGCTACATGTTTGGCTGAGCACTCGAATGGCAAGCCTTCGTAGATTGGGTGCTTTGCCACCATAGCTTCTCCACCATGTGTCTACAACAAATAAGATAAACATAAGAAAAAAATGAAATTTGAAAGTTCACGCAAAGTATGAACTTGAAGAGACAATGAAATTTGAAACAAACTAAAGCTTACCTGGCATTTTAGTCTTCCTATCCACAACAACCATGTCAAATCTAAATGTGCCACTTGCCATCCTTTATATCTCCATTTCTTTGGAGATCTCTACAGGTTCTGTTGAAGATGGCACCATCCTCTGAACACAAGTGAAGAATCCATCCATGACCTCAGCATCAAATAAGAAACCACAGGAGTAAGCAAATGTGGGATTCAGGTAGACCCCTGCAGCATGAATGGGACAATGGAGTGTATTGTTCCGTCGCTCATCAATCACTTCCCATAGGAGCTTTTGTTTCTCAAACCCCTCATCCCCCTTATCATCATAGTAGGTCTGAATGGATTCTTTGACCATATCCATGGCCTCATACAAGTAGCCCATTGCGAGCTTGTCTTCATCAACTAATCGAAGAACCTTTACCAAAGGTTCAGTAATGCTACACACCTCCTGCACTCCTACCCAGAAACTTTCCTGGTATGAAACCAACCTGAATATGGCCTCTCCCTCTGTTTGCGGCTAAATGCCAAAACACGCCACTCCTCTAAAAGATACATTCTCTTCACATCCCACATAGAATTCAAGAGGGATTGAAGAGATATGAAACTGGTGGCAAATCATGTCATGGCAGGGCACACCAACTCCTTGTTGTTGGTGAATGTTTTCATCAAATGAAGCATAGATGCATGATTATATATAAATTTTGTAATTTTTTTATGACTCAACAATATCCTTGACAAAAGGAATTTTTCTTATGTCCTCCAACATCAAATCAATGCTGTGTGCAACACAAGATGTCCAAAATAAGGTAAGATGCCTCTCCATAAGCATCTTTCCAACAGTAACATAATATGCAACATTGTTCGTTATGACTTGGACAACATGTTGTGGATCCACCTCCTGAATGAACACGTCCAACAAATCACATAATAATCGTGCATCTTTTATATGTGCAGATGCATCAAGAGATTTCATAAACATTGTCCCTTTGGGACAATTAACCAAGAAGTTAATAAGGCTTCTACCCTTTTGATCAATCCAACCATCTAACATCACAGTGCATCCTGTGTGTGCCCATGATGCCCAAAACTCCTCCAATCTCTTAGTGCAGTCAACCTTTTTATTTTGAAGAATGCGCCCTCTAAAGTCAATCATAAGAAGGGACTTTGTGTCGTGGGCCGGCAATAGCAATAGCATCAACCATGGGCTGGAAAAATGGATTGTTCCTTGCAACACTGAAAGGAATATCGCTCCAAGGAATAAACTTTCCCAACAACTTCTCAGCTTCTTCTTTCTCCCTTTTTTTAATAATTGAAGAGATATATGGTTGTGAACCAGATGTGGTTCTAGGAACAAAAAATGATGAGGTAGCTACATGATTGGTTGTAAACGTTGATGGTGAAGTAGAACCAATACCACTCTCATGTTCACCGCCCAATCCTAACACTCTACTCTCTGCTAGTTGACTCTTCAGAGCTAACTTGGACAATTTGGTTTGCTCTATTTCTTCCAATGATCTGAGGACTCTTCGAATGATTTATGGATTTGTATTTGTGCAAGGTCCTACCTTGCGTCCAGGAACATGTGCAAGGTGATACTTCAATCTGTATACCCCCGTCATATGATGCCCACATAACTTGCAAGTCAAATTTTCTTTGTCAAACCCTCCATCAAGTTCACCAAATTCCCACAAAGGGTCCAATTTACTTGGCATGTTTGTAACTTTGTTGAACCCTTGAGTTTTAACGTAAGATGAACTCTGAAGTTTGAACCTAGGGCACAAGAAGAATTGCAAGTTAAAAAAATTAAATTAAAATTTACATACAACATTTTGAATTTTGACAAACAAAAAAAACCCTCAACTCAATGCAACAATAATGGCAAAAAATACACATTCAAACCCAAGCAAAAATGATGGAAAAAAACTAGGGCACAAGAAGAAATTAAACAAATAAATCTAACAATCAAGTTTTTGCATTTTTGACCAAAATAAACCCTCTCCACTAAATGCAACAAAAATGAGATTAAAAAAAATATATAAAAAGAACAAACAAACAAAAACAAAAAAAACAATCAAATCCAAACAAAAATCATGGAAAATAATGGGTGATAGAAACCCAAGGAAAAACAAGAAAAAAACAAAAAAAAATGGCCAAATTTGATACCCATACTTGAAAACCACGCTTTGTTGAAGAAACTTGGTACAAATTTCAAATTTTTTTGCCCAGATTGCTAAATTCCTTCACTTTTTTCCTCTTTCCCCCTTGTAAATATGTTCTCCTCCTCCTTGGTTCTCACTCTTACCCTCTATCTGAAAAAAATGAACAAAAAAAAAAAAACTAAAAATCGCTTTCAAAACTCGTCGTTCTGCTGCCCCACGATTTTTTGGGATCGGATCGCGATTTTTTTCGATTTAACCGCGATGTTCGCATCACTGGTTTAGGGTCTTGGTCGATCTCATTTTGAATTACTGAAGGAAGACTTCTTGACTGGGTTTTCCCCTATATAGGGGTTTAGCCCTGGCTAAGTGCCTATATCTGGTGTCATTGATTTTTGTGTTTTGGATTTGGTAAATTGCTTGATGAACTAAGATAAAAAGGAACATAAGAAAAATAATAAGAATTCGAAAATATCACAAGTAATTAACATCATAAGAAAATATTTATGTCTTTTTGATTTTCTAACATGGTATCAAAGCTAAGATGAAGAAGAAAGAAAAAGGCAAGTTAAAGATCTATCGAGGTAAAACCTAAAAGAGATCAAGGAAAGTTCAAGGGGATCATATATAGTGAAAATCTTACTATCTACAGGAACTATGTCAAACTCAATGAAGGGAGAAAACAAATTAGAAGGGGCCTCCAACTATGGGGCTTGGAAAAAGAGAATGACCTCATTTTTGAAAAAACAAAGTTTTGGATCTCGTTCAAGGAAAAATCAAGAAGTCTAAATATGAATCAAATGAACCAAAAAAAGCAAAGTTTAGAGAAATTGAAATCTTGGCTATGATCCTTATAGTGGATGGAGTTAAGGATAACTTAATTCCATACATATCCAACATAAATTCCGCCCAAGGAATGTATGAGGCTCTCTCCGAGTTATTCACAGTCAAGAACATTGGTCAAATAGCAAGCCTCAAGAATGAACTAAGAACTGTTAAGATGACAAATGACAATACCGTCTCATCATATTTTATAAGGATATCTAGAATCAAAGATGAACTCCAAGGAATAGATGAATTTGTCCCAGAAAAGGAGCTCGTGATCACTGCCCTTCTAGGGCTACCAAAATCTTGGAGTGCCTTTGCATCATGACTTAACAGTTGGAAGGATACTCCAACATTTGAACAAATGTGGAATGCATGTGGTCAAGAAGAAACCAGAATATCATTAGTAAACAACAAAGAGGATGAAGAAGAAAACACCTCAAATGCCTATTGTACTCATCACAACAAGAAGGGAACCTTCAAGAAATTCAAAGGACCAAAGAAGAAAATGGACCTATCCGAGATTGAATGTTACAACTATCACAAGATGGGTCACTACAGAAGCCATTGTCTAGAGAATCCAAGAAATAAGAAGACAAAAAGGGAGCATGTGAATGTTGTTGATGAAGATCTACCTAAGAAGAACAAGACCAAAGAATCAGGAGTCAAGGACTTATACTGCTAAGTCCTCTCTCTCTCACATAGCCCTCTTAGTCTTTTTGAATTGTTTTCCTTTATGTTTTGATTTCTAGAGTTTATAGGTCTAACATGTCTTGTTAGAATATTTTTAAATTATTCTGATGAGTTATAGGTATCCCTCGAGATTGGATTAAGAGAGAGCCTTCACCATTTTACCAAAAGATAAGTATTTTATTCCTTGTCTCCTCTTTTATATTTGTTTTCTCTCTCATATCAAAATATGTTTGTATTGTAAGCTAATAATCTTTTCTTTATATTTCCTTGGTTAGGATAGCTTGTTGAATACTCAAGAATTATGGAGGAAACTACAAAGGATAGAAACATGGAAAAAGTTTTTCCCTTTAAGAGTTGATGCCCTACAAGGTTTGTTATAGAACATCTCAAGGTATGTCTTAGACTATAAGCTTTAAAGTTATCTTCATGTAAAAGGTACGATCATTCTTCTTTTGAAATTTTCTTTACATTACTAACATTGTTATGTCTTGGGTTTTGAATCATACGACATTCTTAATAGGGTGATTAATCATTAGATTGAACCTACCCTCATTATATTATCATTCTTATGGAACCACTATAAAACCCTAACCTAAGGGTATGTCTATATTAATAAAAACCTAGTCCACTCAAGGTTGTTGATGAAGTCTAGAAATTTGATTCTCTTAATGTTTAGATTTTGAATCATAAGAGATGTCTAGGGTTTTGAATCATAAGGGATTCTTGTTAGGGTGATTAAAAATTAGATTGAATCTACCCTCATTTTATTATCATTCTTGTGTAACCACCATAAAACACTAACCTAAGGGTAAATTTATATTTATGAAAACCTAGTCTACTCAAGGTTGTTGAAGAAGTATAGAAATTTGATTCTCTTAATGTTTAGACTTTTGATTTTGTTATGATGGAAACCCTAGCCCTTTAGGGTTTGTTGTCAATGTCTAAGTTATGAACTTTAGGGTTTGGTAAATTAGCGTGTATAAGCTAAAACTTTGAATAGTCATAATAAGATCATAGGAATGAAACCCTGGGCACATATTCATTTGTCTAATCTAAACCTTAGTCTAGTCAAATTTGTTGTATATCTAACTTTGATCTATTAATATTTGTATATTGGGTTCACTTAGTAGATATTGTTGTGAGATGCTAGTATGAAATCCTAGATATATTCAAGTATGCTAACTTAATTGTTGATACTCATGAAATCTAGGGTTTGTAACATAACCTTAGTAGAGATTGATTTTCTAGGATATAATGATATTGTTTTCAATTGTTATAATGAAAATCTAAGTTTTGCAATAAATCCTAACAGAATTTGCCATATAATTCTAAAAGTAATATTGAAGCCCTAGATATATAGTTCTATGATTGGATTGTAATTTGATTGTTGAATTTGAGTCTAGGGTTTATGACAAATCTCTAGCAAGAAGTTGAAAGTCTAATATGTAAAAGATATGTCTCTTGTCGACTATGAACTAAGTTTAGGTATTTGATGTCTGAAGTTTGAATGTTTCAATGCTTCCATTATATGATTTAGTTAATTTCATGCTTTCATATATGTTTACTTTGTTGTACTTGCTATTAAAATTTTGCAGATTCATGATCTTCAAGATGTTGAAGATGTTTGTGATTGAAGATGTTTATAATAATGAGGATGATGAAAGGAAGCTATAACAATGATGATGATCAAGATGACCTTGATGCCATAAGAAAGATGAAGCCTTGAAAGAATGAAGTTTTTCTAATGTTATGAAGTTGTTGATCTCTCCAAGTTAAGAGGGAGCCTGGATAGAAGAAAGGGTATCTCTCCCTAGTTAAGAGGGAGGGCATATTATGACAATGAATAATTAGAAGTAAGCAAAAGTACTATCAATAAAATGTTCATAAACAAAAAGACTTGAAAAAGATCTGAAGATGTTTTTGGTGTTACTAAAGAAATGAAGGAAGAAGAAAGCTTCCAACTTGATGTTGAAAGTAGCATCGGAACGATTTAGGACCCCGAAGGTTTGTATTTCTTTGTATGCATATTTAAAAGTTTATTATTGCTTGAGGTTTGTGTTTATACAGGGAAATCTCTCCATAATAAGGTTGAACACTCTAGAAGCATGCTTGGACAAATAAATATATATAGTTTGACAGGGAGAGTTGAACCATCTAATGGTGGATACTTGGGAAGACATTTGGTCGGCCTATGTGTTGATGTCTGGATCCCGAAGAGAGATAGTGGCATTGGTCATAGAGCTCCGACCTTGGATACGCACCTAGATCCTTGGGTTGATGGTTAGCAAGTAAGC
Source organism: Pinus taeda (assembly GCA_000404065.3). Taxonomy (NCBI): domain Eukaryota; kingdom Viridiplantae; phylum Streptophyta; class Pinopsida; order Pinales; family Pinaceae; genus Pinus; species Pinus taeda. The sequence continues at coordinate 18,154 of APFE031533849.1, read as the reverse complement.
CTGATGGTACCTAGACTAATTGAAAGCTTGAGTCCATCTTAGTCCCACCCAGATAGATTACCCTGGTCAGGTATCTAGTACACAACACTGAGTGTGCTAGAACTATTCATAGTTCATTTTGGAGATCTTCCATGTACCTCTATAAATATAGGTAATTATGAATACCTCCCCAGTTAAGAGGGAGTGTTGAAGAATGTAACTAGTGTTGGTCTTCATAATTGTATTTGAGTCATAATGAAATATATTTGTCAAAAGAAAGAAAAAGAAATTTTATTATTAACGAAATTGACTTATTAAAGCATGGGTTTCAGGCTTGGATCAATTGTTTTTAGGTCAAAGCCTCCATTGAAGGCTTCTAAGGTTTATGTCAAGTGTCATTGTCCATGTCATAATGTAAAGAACCCTTCTTGGAATATATTTTCAAGAAGAAATTTATTTTATTATAAAATAGGTCAATTAGGACTCCTCCACCAAGTCAGTGTCAAACTGGACAAATCGGCCTAAACTGGGTAGCAGAATCACTATATAAAGGCAGCAACTCAACCTCATTTGTCACTCACTCATAACAAGCTAGATCTGCAACTTTTGGGCCCAAAAAAAGTGTGAATTTCAAGGAAAGAAGAAGAAAAGGATAGCGAAGGAGAAGGAGGTCTCTCACAAGCATAAGAAGTCGAAATTCTCTCTTTTTCTCACATGTGTGAAGCTATGAAGCTGCTAGAAGGGCCAAAATCTGTAGTATTGAAGTTGGGCCGAAATTTTGCTACTAGAGGTCGAAGTTTTGTTGTTGGGTCGACGTTGTTGGACAAGAAGAGACTACTAAAGTGTGCTAAATCATATTGAAAAGTTGACTTGGTCGAGGAGGAAGGTCTGTTAGTCTAGAGTCTTGGTCCATCTCATTTTGAATTATTGAAGGAACAGTTCTTGACTAGATTTTCCCTATATAGGGGTTTTAGCCCTGGCTGAGTGCCTATATCTGGTGCCATTTATCTTTGTGTTTTGGATTTGGTAATTGCTTAATGAACTAAGATAAAAAGGAACATAAGAAAAATAATAAGAACAAAGATATCACAAGTAATTATCATCATAAGAAAATATTTATAATTTTCTAAAGATAGTAACTTATGGTAAATATGTTATTTATGTGAGTATGAGTTATTTTCAACGAATGGTCATGTCCTTAGAGACATGACTCTTCAACACTAATTATTAGTTAATTATTCATTATTATCTTCCTAGAAGCCTTTTATGATAT